>BLKR01005187.1:0-87129 GCA_011170035.1 Teleogryllus occipitalis
ATTACTATAACACTCGACGTAGAAATCATATTCATCAGGTGACATTATCAACAGCTCATTACAAAAAATTCACATACAATACATGTACAGTATTTTACAACACTATGCCAGATGACGTTAAACGATTAAATTCAATAGAAAAGTTTAAATCACAAGTGAAATCGTTTCTGCTGCATAACTGTTTCTATACAATTAGAGACTATACTGAGCATCACAAGAAAAGTAACATTAATTTTAACAATGATACATAATGCATTAATTACCATTTGGACTGTATAAGTGAGTATAAACAGCCTGTAACAACTATTGTAACACAGCTTCCGGGTCAATGACCCCCATCTCGATCAGGTTTTCGTCCAGTTTCCCTGATCCATTGAGCAAATGCTGAGATGGCCCCTTGTTTTGCTTCTGGACATAAATGTAACTTCATTTTCTGTGCACGTCTTCTAAAATTCAGTGGGAAATACGGTATTCAAATTATCATTTTTCCACGTTGTCATGACGGGAAGTGACAAAAGGCCAAATTTGTATGTGATACATCATGAAAATAGATTTTATTACATGGGAGTTTTTTGTTTTTTCTCCGCTCAAAATTCAAAATTTATTGCTTATTTATCCTTGAAAATCGATGTTATTACATGGGAGTTTTTTTGTTTTTTTTCTCCCTTTCAAAATTCAAAATTTATTGCTTATTTATCCTTGAAAATCGATTTTGTTACATGGGAGTTTTTTGTTTTTTTTTCTCCCTTTCAAAATTCAAAACTTAGGTAGTATATGATTTA
This sequence comes from Teleogryllus occipitalis, assembly GCA_011170035.1. NCBI lineage: Eukaryota > Metazoa > Arthropoda > Insecta > Orthoptera > Gryllidae > Teleogryllus > Teleogryllus occipitalis. The sequence goes on from BLKR01005187.1 coordinate 783, forward strand.
GTGTAGGGATCACAGAATTTTGAAAATGTGCACACAATTCACTTTTCCCCATAGCCCGTCATACGCAGTTTTTAACTGTTTTTTGACGTAAATAAATAAATAAATAAATAAATAAATAGATCTTTCCATCTGCAATCACTACAATTAACAATGCTCCATTTGGCGTCGTTCAAAGCGTCAAAGCTCGCTATTTGAAATTAAATTTTTCAATATTCTTAATTTATTGAAAATGACTTTCATCTATACTGTGGAATGCACTGAGGAGGGACAAAAGTGGTCTTCCGTAACATAGTGCAGAATTAAAATTATTTAGCGGTATCAGTATAGAATTAATAAATATTTTCTGATTTCTCTTTTTCATCGTTTCCTTCAAGAACGATATTTTGGCGTTTTATTGCTATTCTGCTGAGTACAAAACAGCAAAATAAGAAATTTGCAAGTAACTCGAAGGTGTCATGCATTTTGAAGTTAGCAAATGGGTGAATTTCGACCAACCTCGATGTTGAATTTGCACTATGTTCTACGCTACTACGACGCTGTTCTGCGATACCACTACGAAGAACGCATTGAAGCATTACACGTTCATATTTCATTCAACGCCAATTTCCTGGAAGCATTTGATCAACTGTCGGGTCAGTGGAAACATACTGCCATCCTTCAGAAGTTTAAAAAATGTTAGGGACTGAACAGAAATTCTCCGGTGCTCATGTCAGTAAATTAAAGATTTCATTAATCCCACACAATGACAAAATCTACATTGGAGATTGCCAGCCCTGAATACAAAATAATATTTTTTTGAGTTTGAACTCTGCATAAGTCGCGGGTTCTATAAAGCAATGCGGGACCGTTCTTTGGCCTCAAAATCCGTCGAAATCGGCAAAGTAAAGTAGTTTACGGATTCCGAAAAAGAATGTTGTAGTTATGAAGCAATAGATAATCATGAGTAGGAGGCGGATTTTTATGAAATGTCGTTATTTTGGGGGTTTCTCTTGAGAAAAATGCCTTTTAGTATAGACATTAATTTTATGTATTAACAAAAGGAAATGACCCATCTTTATTTGACTTTTTTGCATTTTTTGTCGATTTTGATTAATAAGTCATTTTTTACCTTTTCCGTCATTTTTCGCTGATTTCGTCGATTTTAATATCATTTTAATGGTACTTTCTGCAAATATTTATGAGACAAAAAAGTTACCGTTACAAATAAGTTTTCTATAATTCGGCCACGAAAATATCTAGTTTTTGAAATGTTAATATCTCTCTTTTTAAAATTTATTACTATTACTATTATTATTATTATTATTATTATTAGTATTATTACTATTATTTTTTCATCTTTCAACTATTAATAGTTAAATTGTTGGGAAGGGATTCTGAAACTCAAGAAAGTGTGCGCAGATGATTTTCTCCCCCATACGTCACATGCAGTTTTTGACTAAATAAATAAAAATAAATAAATAAATTCTCCACAGAATTCTTGAGTAGCCTATCTGATTTCTTCGCCCAGAAATTGTAATTTCAGCCGTGTGAGTTCCTGTGACACCTATTAGCATTGTCCGCTCGACCGATTTCGGAAAAAGTAAAGACACGGATTTCTTGATAAAGAACAGTCCAAACTAAAAGTTTGCAAGCTGAGTTCACTCGATTACGTCAATAATGCAACCAACAGCTCGATTTGTTCATTTGAACTGGTATTCATCGATTTTTTCCTCATTTTTCTTTGCTTTTAGCGCATTTTTAAGAAGATTTTATTGATCATTTTGGTGATGTTTTAGGTCATCAAAATCCATCCCCTGCCCATGAGACTCCGGAATTCCTTGTAACACAATGTAGTTTGTCTTATCGCCATTTAATGAAATGTATTCTTGATTAAAATGGAAGGTTTTCATCATATATTTAGAGCCCTTTAGCAAATTGAATTTTATAGATTTTCTGAATTACGGATTGTAAAATTCATTTCCGCTTGATATTTATTTCGAGAAGTAAATTTTGATGGTTGAGCACCATCACCATTGCTGATAATGTTTGTAATTGATAAGCCCTAAGAAACATAGTGTTCTCACAGTGTTAGTTTTTTTCGATCCGAAATTACAGTCTGCAATACCGTCTTTCCAAATAATGGATTTTCAAGACCTTAGAACATTGAGATTCAAACTGGGATGTTAAATAAGATACCGCGCATTTGAATGGTTATACCGGTATTTACGCTCGTGTTTCTCAAACATTTTAATGTATCTTATTTACTCTTCATAATTTTGTTTAAAATTGCTAGCAAAATCTTTTAAATTTACTACATCTAGCATGGCTATTGTTACTACAGCGTTTCTTGACAAACATTTTTTCTTCAGAAAATGACAAATTTTAGTCATAAAATATGGTTTCACTGAGATGGGTTCACCTACTTTGCTTGAAACAGTTCTTTTGGTTTTGCCCTTGTGTTTTGGTCAGTGCAACTCTCATGTAATCTGTTTCGAGATTTTGTTTTTTTTTAACAAGTAGTATTGAAAAAGTTGGGTCAGTCGTAGTTGTTTGAAAATTGAAGAATCACTGGTAGATCTTTCGATGGGATATCTATTACTTTGTGATATAACAGTGTCATATTAATCGAAAAATCATCTTCTATAAATTTTACGAAAATAAGACAGAAAGAAAATTATTCGCGCCCAAAAATTAGCAAATCAATAAACTGTTTTGAATTAAATCAATCGATTGCAGGTCACTATTGAAGAGTAAAATCAATTGATAAATCTATAGCATTTGTAAATTCTTGGATGTCAGGAAAATAAAGAAAAAATTCATCACTAAGAATTCAGTCATTCTCTTTCATCAACTCAAGAATATATCCACCGTCATTAAGTTAATTTGCATCAGTGTGTTTAACTCTGGAAGTGTGGCAAAGTTCTTCTTGCCATTGCATTCCCCAGCTTAAATCGCAATTTTTAAAGGTCAATTTTTCATGACAATGAATGGAGCACCACGATCTCATTTGCTTCCAGCGCCAAGTTGATGGAAATCGCGGGTTCAAATTCGTCGACAAGAAATGACAGGAAAACTGGAATAACAAATGTTAGGTTTATATCTGCTTTAATGTTTTTAAAAATTTCTGCATTCCTTCACGTAGTATGATGGCAAAGAAAATTGGATATCGAATTATAAATCTTCGAGACCAAATGCGACAGAACGTTATTAGTTACAATATATGTACGCTATTCACCTCGTAGCTGTATCGTTTGACAGGAAAACATGCTTTAGCTTCTCAATCTCGAAACTTCCCAGCACATTAGACATATTTTTGCAGCAAAGTGAAATCAACTGTTCTTCAAAACTGTGAAATTTCATGGCAATACCTATTTTCCTTGATGTCTCATAGGAGGTTTTAAAACAGGCAAAATGTTCTACAAAAACATTTATCTGTCATGAAGCTTTAGTTTTTGTAATCGCTCGACTCTCGCTTTAAAGAGGTGGAAATGCTCTTCTCTTTGAGTGTTGTGCTGGGATGCTTCGTTTTTAATTGTCTCTTTTAATTCCTGGGCTTTAGGGTGGATGCGGAGGAGTGTATGCTCGTAACTCAAAACACAAAACAGTAGTTTCCATTACTTAGTATACTTTAATAAAGTAAAACCGAACATCAAATCTGAATTGCCTTAACATACCTCATTAACAATGTTAGAGGGATTAACTGAGAAAACTGCGAAGCGATGAGAGAAAACATTTTTAAAATTGTAATAACACATTCAAGTCATTAAGTCAACAAGTAAACATTACATTAAATTGAGAAAATAGAACGTCGAAATTATAATTAGCAAAATTTAGAACATTAAATCACATCAAGAGAAAAGGAGAAAGTAAGCATAAGATAAACGGAAAAAAGTGTCATTGATGTTCCTAACACTGGAGGTATTGGAAACATGACTAGTATCCTCCGACACGGACTGTTGAGGATTTTCCTGTTTGACCATAGGTGGACACGACGTTATCAGAAGGACATTTGTAAATCTATCTTTCACCAACAGTGGCCTGTAAAAAGAATTCGGATAGCAGGAAGAGAGTTTGGAGACGTCCCGCTCCGTCAAATCTACTGTGCCCATCTCTAGTTGCCACTCTACCTCGTAGTTGTTTTGCTCTTAGTTTTAAACAACGCTCGCTGCTGGAGATCTGCGAGTTCTGAAACGCTTCAGATTGACCGAAACGCCTGAGGGTTGACACTTCACAATACGCGAAAAATTTCTAAAGACACAGTGAGCTTAAACCTTAATGCTCACGCTGCTGGATTCCGAGGAAGCAGTGTGCATAAACCACAATACTAAATCTAAGGAGAAATAATTCAATTCATCCGCAGGAGGAGGCAGTCGTTGAAAATGCTCCAGTATTTCAGATAAATCACTCCTGTACAGTCCCCTGAAACCCCTTTGGAGTGCGCTATAAAAAATATGCAATTTACGGAATCCTCGATTTTGCTTCCTGAGTTTTTCAAACTATTTCGTAGCTGCAAAACATTCTAAATAATTTCAAATTATGTGATAATGTGTGCTCTTCTGCATTTCAACCGTACACAAATAGCGTTACGTCGACGCAGTTATGTCACTGCTGTGCCTCTGGGCAGGTCTTAGGGTTCGAGTCCCGACGGTGGCAGGATTTTCGACACTAGCTAGATAGCTGCTAGTTCGAACTCGGCCGCTATCTGGAGGAGAAGTCTAGCGGTTAGCTACTCTGATCGGTAGTTTACCGTAGTTTTTTCGATCAAAACCAGGCGCATGCTGGAGCAGTAACCTAAAAAACGGGCCACGCCCCGCGCGATGTTTTCTTCCTCTTTCCTGTCCTATTATCAATATATACACATATATATGGGTATATACCCATTCCTTACATTCACTTACCCTTTCATGTAATACATTATACATATTGGGAGACTATTAGGGAACTTAGAGCTTGTCCCGGCTAGGGCGGTAACCCGCTGGTGGGAGATACCTGGATGGGTAAACCATGCAAGCCGAGTAGCTCGGCGCCGGATCTCATCATACAGCGGGGAAGAACACCGCTACATTGCGAGATAAAAATGATGCTCTACGTTTACGGAAATAATGACCATAACTGTTGACGCACCCGCAAACACGAAATGATCAATCGACGTTAGTTAAAGTCGACGACTGTTAATAACGATGCCAGTTAACTTTTCTGACGCATACAGAGAAGTTAGAGTGTAGGTTTCACGTTTATGGGTATTTTCCCCTTCACGTTTACTTGACAATCAAGACAAAAATTATTATAATATATTTAGATTTCAAAATACACAATCTCCTCCTTCTATTCAGTGTATCACCTAATCCTTTGGAAATGTATTATCTTCTGTTACGATAGCAAATAAGGCTGAACAAATCACGCTTTGTTTTTTATATGTTACCATCAAGTCTCAGAGTATATGTAAATCACAATTTCGAAGCAGTTGTAAAGGATATACTAAAATAAAATTGGAGAAATATTTTTAAATATCTATTGAGGCGAAATGTCCTATCTGGAATGCACGTCCTACCAATTAATATTCGCAACGAATACTACTGTAGACAACGAAGCAACAGTTTTGAAATGTAATTTTTTGACAATATACAAGATTGATTAGGAAAAAATAGTGAATAATTTTAAGTGAATTGCATGTACTACAGATTAACATTTATGAACTACAGAAGTTTGCAAAGTTTGTAGATCATATCATTCTATCATGTTAACGACAATTACATTCAAACCTAAGCACAGTAAAAAACAATGAGATTCTGTGACAAATCGTGAGTGACAGAAAGATATCGAAACATCAATTGTGGTGGTTGTTGAATTTCCCAAAACCCTCATTTTATGTCTTGTCACAAGAGGGGTTTCATAAAATCACGAATCGGTCACAAGAACTACGTAGCATATTCAAACTTGTAAAATATGTGGCATTGCGGGCAGCATTATCATTACCACATATACCACGATCTCTTAATAAAATACTTAATAATAAAAAATTAAATCAATCAGTAATCCAACTGACTCCATACTGTACAGTCCATCTCACAGCACATGAAAAAGGGAAAAAATGTGGGGCGGCAAACTTTGAAGGGAGCAATAATTGGCAATGTCTTAAAAAGTAAAACCGTAGACAACGGAGAAATAATGGATTTTCGTTTTGCAGGCGCAAATGTTTTGCTCTTATAACCATGAAATAAAGGGATAACTGATGATCTCGTGGGGCGCATGTAATAGAAAACTTGACATACGATCATACATAACCAAATCTTCTCTTTTGTTTGCTGGTAAGGTCACATCCTTTTCGTCTATCCAAACAGTCATATACGCTAAGGAAAAGTACGGGAAAATGCTGTAACAGTGTAGAAATGGCTATCATTTGTCCAATCGGATTGAACAGGACACCGGTCCAAGACAAGACGCTTGGCGTTAATTCCTAAATGCTGGACTCCACCTAACACGAACCCATTCAACAGACTGCAAGCGTTCACCCCGCAGTTCGTCCCACCCCATGCGTGTGCCATGAAGCGCGCATGGCCGCAATCCCGTCAAGGAGTGCCGGGCGCCCCCATGGCCCAGCGCGCATGGACCGCAGCCTCGCCAAGGCCGCCCGGTCGCCCGGCCGCCCGCCGTCGCCAACGGGTTTCGCCTGCGATCCGCGACTGCATCTGGGCGTTGCGAAGCGAGTAGCGCACTCCAGACCGGCCACAGTCCAAAGTCTGGTCGTTGTCCGATCCGTCGTAACCGCTTTCCCGGCGGCGGCCGCGGCGGCATGTGCGGAGCACGCGGGGGCGTGCAACCGGATCCCTTACCACGACGGGAGAGGGGAGAAACACAGAGGAAAGGACCTCCACGCCGCTGCCGCCGCCCCGTATCGTCCTCCTCACCGCCATCCGCCCCCCAAACGCCCGCCGCCCGCTTAACGACCCGATAATCGCTTTATCGACTCCGTTTTTTCCTGAGCCCGCGCGGCACCCCCTCCCGTGGGCGCGCGCGCCACGTCACGACCCATCCTCGCGCCGCCATTGGTCCGGGCGTGGCCTCCGCGAGGCGGGGTCGATACGCTCTGGCTGGCGGCCGGGCGGAGGGGTTCCGCCGGCGCCGGAGCGGGGGAGCGGCCGCGGCGGGGAAGCGGGAGAGGGGAGCCGCCGCGGCTCGGCTAGGCCGCTCGCAGCGAGAGTTTGGTAGTTCTGAGGCGAACTCAGTGGAGAACGGTGGGCGGGTGCGCGCGCGCCCCCGGGCTCTCTCGCAGTGTTGCGTTGTGTGACTGAGTGTGTGTGTGTGTGCGGTTTGCGCTGGGGATTTTCCTGCCGCGCACGGCGGCGGCGGGCAGGCGAGAGGCGTTCGCGCGGGGGCGACGGCCGGGCCGCGGCGACCTCGGACGGGCGCCGCGCGCCGGAGGTGGACGCGGGGGCAGTGTGCGCGCGCGTGCAACCCGCCGAAGCGGCCGGAGGAGGAGGAGAAGGAGAGAGCGGGCGACGGAGGCGGCGGCGGCGGCGGCGACGACAGCGGCAGCGATGACGCCGGCGGCGGCGGCTGCCGCGGCGCTCTGACGGGCGCGCCAGGGCAGCGCGCCGCGGCTGCTGCGGCGGGCCCGCGGGTTCGGGCCGAGGCCGGGCGGCATGTCGCGCCGGAGTCACCGCTAGACGGGGCAACAACGCCAGGCCAGCACACGCAGCAGGTATGTTTACAATCGCGGCGCGCCGCGGTGGGTCGCGCGGCGCGTTTGACAGCGCCGGGCGCTCGCGGCCGAGGGGGCCCGCGCGCGCTCGGTGAACGCGTGCCCGAGCGGCGCTCTTTTTTTAACCAGCGCTCGTTCACCCGTGCCGCGCGTTTTAAAGCGGAACCTGCGAGGGAGGCCTCGCGCGATCCGCGGGCCGGCGCGCGCGCGCGGTGGCTCGTTCGCGTTTTCGGCCGCCCGCGGCGACGCGGCCGCGCGCGCCTCGCGACGTTCCCTCGTGCTCGTTAGGGCTAATTCGTACCCTGCGCCCGCCGCCTCCGCCGCCGCTTCCTCTGGGGCGCAGGCGGCGCCCGCCGGCACACTCTCTCCCTTGTCGGAATTCCGTTGTATCGACCCCAGCGCGGCGTCCTTATCCCTCCGGTTGCACCGCCGGGCGCGCCGTCTCTCTCGCTCGCTTTTGGAGTCCCCCCTGGTGCGCGAGCGGGGGAAGGGAGGCCGCCCGAGGGAGAGACGGCGCGAGAAAGAGGGAGAGCGCGTGCGACTGTGGGACAGAGAGCGAGCGAGAGGGCGCACTCCGCCGCCGCCGCCGCCGCCGTCGCCACCACCTTCGCCCGCCCGTCCTCCAGGCCGGGCGATGTGCGCCGGGCCTCCCTCTATCGCCCAGGCATACGAATGTGTGTATTGAGTGAAGCACTGCGCATGCAGCGCGCCGTTGCCACGTCGGCGGGCGCGCGCGCGCCGCCGCCGGTGCGCAGCTCGAGCGTGGGAAGGCCGCCCGATTCGGCAACGCTGTGATAATGGGCCTCTGCCGCCGCCGCTGCCGTCGCCGCTGCTCGCCGCTTCGGCGCGGCTCCGGAGGGTGAGAAGGTAATGGAAAAAAGCGTGCGGGCTAGGCGCGCCCGAGGCGGCTACGGCGGGGAGGGGACGGGACGGGCGGGGAGCGCGCGGGGAAGGGAGGGCGGGGAGGGCCGCGGCAGCGAAGAAAGAAACCGGAGCTCGCGCCGCGGGCCGACGTAAACAAGCTGGGGAAGCGTGCGTAACTCGTGGAGTACGCGCTGCGGCGGGGCCGGGCGGGGAGGGCGCGGGCGGGGCGGGGCGGGGCGGGGCGGCCGATCGAATGGAGGGACGCGGCCCTCCCGCGAGTCACGCGCTCTGCGCCTCTGATCAATGGTGTGCCGCCGGCGGCGCGCCGTGGGCGACCTCCCGCCGCCGGCCGCGGGGCCACCACGGCCGCAGCCGCTGCTCGGGCGCGGGCGCGCGGCGTTGCCGAGTGAAAACAGTGCACGCGGCGCGGCGAGATGCCACCGCCTGCGCCGCCGCCGCCGCCGCCGCCGCCGCCGCCGCCGCCGCCTCCGCGCCGCCCTCCACCCACCCTCTGCCAACCCCTCGCTCTCCGACTTTCCTCCTCGGAGCGGCGTCCCCGGGTGCGCGCCGCACTTGCTCACGTGCGTGCTTGTTTACGAGCCTGCTTTTGTTTACGTGGCGTGCTAATAAATATATTTATTTTTGAGAGTGTGATCGCTTATGGTGTTTTGTGGGCGTACTTTAAAAGAGTTCGAACCATCCTCTTGAGAATCGTTAGCGTCTGTTTCGGAATGCGGTGGCCATCTGGTCTGGGTGGCGCTGGAGAGAGTGAATTACATTTCCATAGTTGGCTTTAGTTAGCTTTGTGTTGTGGGATTTTTGAAGGCATTGCGTTGTGTCATAAGAGAAGAGGTCATAATTTAAGGTTGTTGCAGTCGTTATCCCCTGTCTTTTGTAAGGCGACGTTCAGGTACACCCCGGCGAGGAGTACCTGCGGCAGGTAGCAGCGGGCGAGCGGTGGCGGGGCGGGCGCCGTTGCCGCGGCCGGTGGTCGGGGAGCCCTAGCCCCAGTGCTGTCTCGCCTCGCCTCGCCTCGCCTCGCGCCTTGGCCGCCGCCTGTCCGGCTGCTCCCAGCCACCTTGCGTAGGGCGGGCACGCGGCCGGGCGCGGGACGAGGCGGGGCGCGGGCAGCGGGGCCGGTAGCGGAAGGCATTCCGACGGCATGCTTTGGAAAGGGCGCCGCGGGGCCCACGTCGTCATCGGTGGAGGGGAAGGGAGTTCGAGGGGCGGAGGGGGGGGCGAGAGCGTCAACGCGAGCGGAGACGGCGCCGGAACAAAGCATCTTCTCGCCGCCGCCGCCCCCTTCCCCGCCCGCCCACGCGGTGTGCCACGCTGCGCGCGGAGGCGAGGCGCTGTGACAGCGGTGCGCGCGCGCGCGGGGCCTGCACCGGATGGCAGGGCGGGATGGAGGGCCACTGCAGTCTGTTTCTCGGCATCACCTATCCCCTGCTTCTCAAAGGACACTTCATAAAGATCTCGGTACGAAATACACTCGACGGATGTTACGACAATTCCCTATTTGAATGAATGCTGCAGGATTTACTGCAAATACCTAGAAAATAGTGTATTCTTGTGGATAAATGCAGAAATGTACTAAAGTCAATGCAGCATATTACTGAAACACCCTTTTAAATCCGGCCAAATGCACTGAAATGCAATGAAGACACATCATGAAAATTCAGGTAGCTTTCTTTCTAAGTTTTAACTGATATTTTACTAGAATTCTGTTTTTTTTTCTAAAAGAAAAGAAATGGCGGCGAAATTATGTAGTTTCTAACTTCCTCAGACGTGCGACTTGAATATTAAAACAGTAGTTCTTAAAGTAGGTAATCTTATACAGTTCGTCACGTGTTTATCTCAAGAATTCTAATATCGCTTATTTTCTCCCTCAATTATAATTATTAGCTTTTGACTGCAGCAAGCCTATCAATATTCGTATGTTATTTTCACGCCCACATCTGTATAATTCACCCATATTAAACACTGATTGATGGATTCTATGAAACGTTGCCTTAAATGTCATTCACATAATCACATTAATTGAGCCATTTCGCAAAGTGTGCGTAATCGCTTAAACCTTTATCTCCGTCTTACGAACTCAAGTACTGCTGATTTTCTCATCTTGATTTCTGACGAATACGGCAGTTATTTCCACCGAAACGTCGATCATCGTTTTGCTACGGTAGGTGTACACAATCCCTTCTCCTGTGGTTCCATTAAAGTAGTGCGCCGTGCCACGTGCCACCGCAACGACCGCGAAGAAAGTAGGGTGACGAGATACCCGATAGCAGCTCGACGAGTTTCAGGTCTTTGGGCGGTTGCTGTGGTGCCGCCCGCGGCGCGTGTGTTCCTTGTATCGAACAGGGAAGTAACAGCGGCAGCAATTCTGGCGTGCACTTAATGAAATCGGTCTTATTAGAAACGTTTCGTTATTTACTGTATTCCCTTGTACAGGTTCAGTTTAGAAGCGAGTGAGAGGCCTGTTTATTTTTGTTTCGTTTTCAAGTATTCGCTGGAATGAGGTAACGTTACCGCATTTGCATTAAGCAGTGGTTTAATTATTGGAGAAAGAGCCCGCGCTCTGGGGTCCTGTTGAACGTGCGTTACACGTCTAAACTACAAAAAGGTCAATAAGTGGAAGAAACTCTTTTTTGAGAAAACGTAGATGCGTTTTTAGTTCACGTATTGTTTTCCTATTTTCGATTAAACGATTTCTTCAAATACCACCCGACGTATTCACTGATGCACTTCACTCAATTTGCTTGTATTGTTTCACTACTTTGGGGGCTATAACATTTCATTCTTGACAACACTTGTATTCTTGACAACACTCTCAGTAACTTAACGAGACTAAACATCTCAACATTTTTATCGGATCGTTTCTAAGTTTCAGTTCACCGAGACTCATTCGCCACTGTAATCTTTGTTAAAGACAGACCCCTAGTAATATCATTTCGAGCCAGCTGACCATTCAAAATTTATTTTCCATATCACGCGATTTCACTAGCTCTCGAGCTGTTTGTTCCAAGACCTCAATCTCCTTTACCTAACCTACCTTGCTTCTCAATCATAATTTACGTCTATCGTTTTGAGTATGGGACGTGTAGGTTGTCAAAAGCAGGTGCCTGTGAATTATTTCGGAGGCGGCGAGTCGCTGAGAAATGACAAGAAAGTTGACTAACACACTTAGAAGAGACGAGCTTCTGAACCCCAAAATTGTACGTCCACGAGTTGAAAGGGAATGGCTTTTCATATTTCCCGTGCAGTTTTGAATAATCGAATAAGGCCGTGGGCGGATGCGACGCGCGAGGTAGGGAAGGGAGGGGGAGGAGGGGAGGGGAAGCGAGACGGGCGTTGAAGAAGGTTGGTAGAGGCGGGGTGTTGAGAGGGGAAGAACGCGACACGAGGGCTGTCTGCTTCTAACGCGGGTTGTGCCGCTGAGGAACTAAAGCTGTTAAACACGCAAAAGTGAACGAAGACGAATAAGAGGGCGCCATCGGGAACGTGAGGGACTTGGAAATAACCGGGTGAAGAATCAGATGGCACTCAGGCGCGGTTCTTTAGAAACTGTGACGTCAGGAGAAAAGATCTACATGTCTAGTAACGAAATAATGAAAACGTTCGATTAAGGCATGTTGTATACTTCGGTGAGATAGCTCTTTAGATTAGGTCCGATCCAATGAATCAAAGATTTGCATTTTGAAATTACGTGTTGGTCCTTATGAAACCTTCCTCAGGGCTCCCGTTTCTATTCATTACCATTCATACATTTATCTACCCTAATCTACACTATTATCTCTCCTGACGATTTTCTTTAACCAATTGCGCACTATTGCACAATTGTACTCCAATGTTGTGTACACACCATGCTGAACTCATGTCTATTGACCATGTGGTTCGATGTTATATTAATTGCAAAGAGGTACAAACAATGAGAGAAAATAGATCTGGTAGGGTACTGCATTTTATCCCCCCTATCCGTTGAGGAATAGTAAGTTCAAGAGCGAAGAACGTCAGACAGGGGTGGCGAGAATGAGACGTGAATACAAGTTAAACGAAAATCAAGCAGAAAGGAGGTTCAACATATGTAGATCGAAGGCAAAAGAGATTACACATGCAGTGTTGATGCTTTGAAGCGTCAAGGGAACCTGAAAATCGCTAGTATGAGGAATGCGCGAAAATGTGGTGTGCACACGTTAACGGAGATACTAGCCCTTGAAAGAACATGAACTAGCAGTAATAAGATTCAATTACTGTCCGATTTAAATAGTATAGTGACTTGTGACAGACCATTAGCTGAACGCGGTTATCGAATCGGGAGCTTCGTTACATTAATTATAGGTACAGAATCTCCCGATTGGCTAATCGCGTATCAACTGAGGATCAGTCTCAAATCACTGTATTTGAATCGGACACTAAGTGTTTGAACAGACATACCGAAGAGAACATGCCCAGTGGGAAAGAACGAAGTATAAAATAATAAGTAATGCAGCGTGCAGGCGGCTAAAGCGCGCCTAGCCTGTTGATGCAACGCGTGGGCGTTTCCTATACGACGAAATGCCGCGGCACGCGCTCCCGAGGGCTGTGGATCCGAGCAGGCACGGCGCCGCAGCTGAAGGTGGGTCGCGGTGGCAGGCGAAGGCGCCAGCGGGAGCGGGACGATGACGGAACGGGACGGGGGTGGCCGGGGGTAGGACGGGCAGCGTTTGCGTGGTCTGGAGCGCACATCGCTGCCGCCCCCTCCCCCGGGCACCCTCCCCGCCTTCCACCCCCAGGATCCGCCCTTTCATCCCCTGTGCCTGCCCCGCCCCCGCCCCGGCCGCTTCCCCGCCGCGCCGTCCCCTTCGCCCGCGCCACCCCGTTCCCTGTCCCGCCCCCGCCCCGCGCCGCGTCCGGAGCGACCGCCGCCGGCCATGCATAATGCAGCCTAACGCAGCATAATAGCAGAGCGGGCGCGGAATCGGCCTGCCGTGACCCCGCGGCCCCCGCAGTGGCTTCGCTGCCGCGCGCCGCCGCGTCGCCCTGGCGACTCCCCCCTCCTGCCCCTCCCACCCCCTTCACCCCCCTTGGCACGCCCTGGTGTCGCTCGCGCCGCTGTCGCCGCAGGCGCGCGCCGACGGACCAATGGCTTCCTTGCGCACGTGCGAGCGCGGACCGCACTCTCCGGCATGAATATGGAAAGCGGTTGACGGAAACAAACGTAGTATTTTGTTTTCCTGACAAGTTTTTTCCTTATTGGTGATCAGGATATAGTGAACAAATGTCGATGAACGATATTTTTGTTAGCAAGAAAGCTGTGAATTTCCGTAGCTTGAGCGTAATATTGCAGTTGATGAACTCTTAAAGAGGTGCACAAAAGTTAGAAATTGAGAAATCACAATTTTGGGGTAAGTAATATTTAGTGTACGTAGTCGTAAAGTGATTTGGGAGTTTTCATACATTACATATCTGTTTTGCGGGGTGTGAGGTTTAAACGTTAACTGTATTAAAAATGTCCATGGAGTGATTTAGTATCATACAATATTGATTCTCTTACACAAATTCGTCAGTGTTCTTACGCGTCGTAATCGACTCCATAATTATTCCATTGTGATAAGCCTAATGTTTCGTGCTCGTGGTCGCCTGCGACGACATCGCGTCTCAACATCTTGGCGTTGAACGAGCAAAGTCTTTCTCTCCTTCTGCTTCCAATCCGCCCATCGAAAGCTCGGCCGCCGCCACGCCGGGTCGTGCATCTTCATCCGGCCGGCCTGCCGGCCCACCCGCCCGTGTTCGCGGTCGACACGCAGCATGTGGTGGCTGGTTGCGCCATGATGCGCCACGGAAGGCGCGGCATTACCGCAATGCGTCATGCCACTACGCGCCTCTCCGCCGCTTGACACGCCAAACCACACGTCGCGCCTCAACACGCTGCATCGCGCAACGCCGGCCGCGCCGCGCCGCACGTCCAACCACTTCGCGCCGATGAGCGCTTTAGGAAAACGCGCGTCTTGGCTGTTAGCCGTGGAAAATGCCCCGGTGTGTAGCGTTGTTTTTTTTTCCGCGGACGTGAAATCTCCCCTTTGAAATCCGACACAGACAACGTGAAATCTGCGTTGTGTTCTTCCTTAATGTTTGCGTTCTCGATTACATTGAATTCGTCCCGGTAACGAAGTGCATGTATCGTGATTATCACACCAGGGTATTGTCGTTTACTGTTTTCGAAATCAAACCTCGTGCCTCGATTCTGTTCGTACGTTTGTTTCGTTTAAGTCGGAGAGAATCGTACACGAATTCGTGAGTTGGTAGGAACTCGAAACATTTTAAAATGTTTAATTCGGTTTGATTTATTAAGAAGATTCACCTTATACCCGTGGCTCATTATTTTGTTGAACACACGTAATGATTTGATGACCTTTATGTGAAAAATGTGATGTAGAATAACAGCAAATAATTAGAATAAGCGTGAAAAGAAAGAACAAACATGACAATGGCTAGTGATGGGAATGAAATCGTGCGTTTACAACGTGAAAGCGTTTTCCACCCTTGTGAGAGATTGTATACGGATTGTTTTTTTCTATTTCTAGCACTTTTTATTCAGAGCACAAGCTTTATTAGGCTTGTCCAACAATGATCAGTGAATATTAGGTTATTTCTAACGAAATGTAATTACTTTTTTTAATTTCGAGTTAATGAATGAGTTGTCATTCGAGATCTTTTCGCCCACAATACCGTGGTTCATTAGAGCAGTACGAATGTTACAAGCCTCGTGCTGATTTCCATAGCGGTAAATTAAACGAGTGCACAGCATATTGATTTTATGGAATTTTGCATTTCTTTTGTTTCGTATTCTTCCAGTTGCCTTCACGAAACTTTCAGGTTTCCTGCTAATAACAATAATAGCAGAAAAGAAGGAGAATGAGAATATCGCGGAAATGGACTTTTTAGTCCGCGATAAAAGCATATTTTCTCATTCTACATATATCACAAGTCTAAATGCAATGTGTAATAGCATACACGCAATCACGTGGAGACATATATGTGGAGATCACGTGGAAAGAGCGTTGTCATTTTAATGCCTAACTGATTAATTGAATATGTAGAAGTAATGTGTGGTGCAAATCTAGAAAAATGATCCGTTTCTTTTTCTCAGTGTTAAAATGAAAAATGAATTTCACATGTTTTAAATTATCAGGCTAAAGCTTTTATGGTGTTTATTTCAATGTTGGAAGACCAAATATGTTTTTGCGCACGTCTTATTCTCTCATCTTAAACATTGTTTATCATATTCATGTCCAGAATATTTTCAGGGCAAGGTAAAATACTAATTCTCCTTCGTTTGAAAAAAATATGAGGTCGTCTTTGTTATATGACACGATGCACCGCGATTTGTGAAGATTCAATGAGAGAAAATTGTTAGATAGAATCAACAATAACATTTTTCATCTGAAATAAATGAGACAATTTTTTAACTCCGATAATTTCTGTAATTTAATAATAAAATAAGAACTGTTTGTACGTCTAATAATTTGAACATGTCTGTAGTTTATTTAATACCATGTTTTGTGTATATGTTCACCCACTCACAAAATCCCTTTAAATTCCAGAAACTACCCCTAATGTCGGATGTCTTCTCATTGTCTTGAATGTATGTTGTCATGGCCGATGTTTAAGTGAATTAGGAATGGCCCGGTTTTTTTACCTCTGCACGAAATTGTTTGTAAACAGGGAAGTTGTCGGGAGTACCCTTTCTTACTGGATAGTGTGACAAGAACTTCCTTGTTCCGACGAATAGCAAGAATAACCGGCTGCCTCAAAGGAAGCATCCTTTTTCCGTGATGGATACCTCTCAACCATAATGCTTACATCCACAAACCGCATCCGCATTTCGGCATCATAGATGCGCATCGTGGTATCCTATAGTGCTTGAACAGTCCACTCGTAAAAACGGCAGTCCGACGAGAGACGAATGATCGGGGGCTGTACCTGCGATGGATAAACGGGCGGGTCCTTTTCGAGGCGACGACCCGCGGCGGGGCAGGGAGGGGCGGGGTGGGGCGGTTCCGAGTGCGTGGCGGCGCGAGAGCGACGGCAGCAAATGAATAAGCAATGCGGCCGTGGATTATCCGGCGGCGCGGCAGGCGGCGGCGGCGGGCGCTCATAGCTTCAGGGCGACGCCCTCCTCTGCGCTCCAACGCCCGGTGACCCCGCCTCCGCCTCCACCTCCCCCCTCGTTCTCGTGCCCGCCTGCTCGCCTCGCCTCGCCACCCTCCACCTCGGCACCGCCCCGTCTCCGGCCGCGGCCTCCCCGTACATAATCTCCCCCGTAGGTCGGCACGTGCTTCGTGTTCACACCGTCCCGCGCCGTATTTTCTTCAGACCATTCTCGTTCCCACGTCTTTCCCTCATCCTGGAATGCCTCTGACCGGGAGGTCCTAGGTTCGAGTCCTGACGGCGACAGGATTTTCGACATTAGCTTTTCAGCTAGGTCGAATTCAGTCGTCTGGAGGAGAATTCTAGCGGCCGGCTGCTCTGATCGGTGGTTTTCCGTGGTTTCTCCGATCAACACCAGGCGAATGCCGGAGCAGTACCTTACCAAACGGGCCACGGACCGCGCGCGATCTTTCCTTCCTCTTCCTTGTCCTCTCCTCTCCTCTCCTCTCCCCTTACACACGCACTTACACTAACATGTACTACACTACCACATATTCCGGGAGACCGGTCGGGAGCTTAGAGCGGTGTCCCGCTGGTGGTAGAGTCATGGTTAGGGGGAAACCCCACTAGCCGGCGGTAGGTCGGCGCCATCCAGCGGGGGAAGATCACTGCCATCTTCCGAGAACAAGCATGCACTACACTTACGGGACTAATGACCTAAGCCGTTGACGCGCCCGCAAACACGAAAAACCAAACCAAACCAAACCAATCCTCCTTGAATGCGTTCTCCATCTCGAGTACTCCGTCATACTACATTCACTACTCCACTTCCCAGTTCACTCTATCTCCAGGCGTCTTGCGGCCTCAACATCTTCACTTGAATTAGCTTCATGTGCTCTTCTGTTCTTACGCGCAATTTGAATGCTGTCCTTATTTTGTGTTTGCCACCTTCGCACGTCCGTTCCCGCCTTTATACCCTGTCCTTCGTGAATTCTGCTTCACTTAACACCCCCTTCCGTGTTTTCGTACTTTCTTTTCCTGGTTCCACCGTTCCATTACCCCTGCAACACACACCAACGCACTTCTTTTCTGGGAACTGAATCCTATGAATCTCGCAAGTAGTCATGGCTTCAGAAACAGTAAAATCTTTCTCTTGAGAAGCCCTCTTTTTTAGTTCAATATTTACGGAGATCTTATTGTCGTATTCAAAGAAAAGGTTTCGTTGAATATCAAAATAATGTTCCAGAGAGTGATATTTCGTTTAACTGCTACACGCATGGTGATACATAGCACGAATCCATAAGGAGCATGGGAAAAGGACCAAAAGGACCATCACAACAATTTGTTTTAAAATCAGAACCATCGCTATGAGGATTTGGAAATTACTTTACGATTTTCGAAAAAGCGTCTACGTCATCTGCGTTTATTTCACGCTTCAACATCGGGCGAATCAATCCAATAAAAATGTGCATTTACTCTTACTAATGATTGTTTGTAGAGGGACATTTGTGTTCAATTTTCCTTTTGCGGTAACACATAAATAAATGTTGATAATGTGCTTCTGTAATTATCTCTTCCGAAATATTATATACTGTCTGTATAGAGTTCAAACAATTTTTTTTTCACTTTGTGTTCATTACCTGCCTTGCCTTCAATGCCACATTACCTTCATTCACGTTTGATACAAGATGTAACAAAATTCCAATCCAAACCCCGACAAGCCTTTTTGTTGTTATCCATGTGCTACCATTAGGTCCTCCAGTACTTCCCTTAGCCTCGACAAAATCTTGACTGTTAGTATCCGATAGCTGGTTGGCTAAACATGTCTCCGTATTTGTTTAAATAAGCATTGATACGTGTTTTTTTCATTCTTTACAGACGAAGCGGTTTTCTCAGTTTTGACGGATGCCTGTGTGCGTCGATAACCTCCTTTGGTAGTAAGACATTGCTCGATATGTCTCTTATAGTTGCATTCAAAAACAAATTTCGATTACAACTCCAAAAAAAATGCTACAACCTGTCAAAAGAGTTGCTTCAGTAGAATGTTCAGCTTGGTTCGCAAATTATCTTATCTCTGAACGATAATGGATAGGCGTGGAATAGAGATGAAAAGATACTAATTTGAAGAGCAATTAAAGCCTTTCGTATTTGAATTTTTCAAACTATCTCTCATCAATATATGTTTGTAAGATATGTTTTAAATTCACTTATTTCCTTTTTTAACTTCTTAGAACATTTGTTTTATTTGATGCTTATGTTCTCTTGAGTTCTACCCAGCCCACGATGAACGAAATCTGAGAGTAGACTACATAACCCGCCTCCGTAGAAACACTATTTTCTCTCGTAGTTACGGTATATGTGTAGAGGCTTTCATATTTTATGAGTGGTTATCTACTTTTTCTGCGAAACGATCTTGCTTCTTAATTTGTATTTCCTTTTATAGTTGTTCAACTATTTTAGTTGGACAATTAGTATAGTTGTAATAGTACACTAATTGGTGCATGAACTGTCGTTAAATTCACTTGCCGTATTTTTCCCTCAGCATTTCGTTTTACCTGCCGTATTGAAATTTAAAAACTATTTGAAGTTGACCGTTGTTCTTTTCTGGTCTTATGAAATTATTCATCATTTGTGCTAGTTTTTTTTGCTGGATCAGCGACCGCAACTTTCATTTGTTCGTCTTTATATAACCTGGTGATCGTCTTTTTCACTTAATGATTACTATTTTGCTCGCGAACAATTTTACGATTTTCCGGATCGTTAATCTTTATTTAAATGCTACTCTTAATTTCTCGTATTTAGGTAGCATCCATTTCTCTCGAATCTGAAACCTTAATGTAGGATGGCCTTAGGGAGATTAACAATGATTTGCTATATATCATATCGGTAAAAATGTCATTAGGGTGCCTAAACGATGTTTTTGACGATGATATACTACGTTCTCGCACGGTAAGCTACGAACAATAATAGGAAGTATTGTAGCTCAGTTTGATTTGTTAATTCAATTTTTTTTTTTATTACACCGTCTAGGAATTACTGTTAATCACTATGGCCATGTTGCATTGAGATATAAGTATTTTATATCATTCTGCGCCAGGCATCTGAACTATGTGTCGTCTTTAAAGAGTGATTATGTTGTGAAAGGCTTGGACGATAGGCTACAAAAAATATGACAGCATACTGTAGCCCATTTGTCTGAAATTCAAAGTATTTCAAAAACTTATAAATTATTTTAATTAGAGTAATGTGACATTTATACTTATTATTTCATAAAGTTGTTCTTTCTATTATAATTAGAGTTTCCATTCTTTGTTTAGGGGAAGAAATGTTGTCAGAAATATTTTCTCTCAACAATCCACAGTGTGATTCCAAGATAAAAGATCCACCAAGCACGGAAACGAAGAGTAGTTAGTGATTATTCACGAATCGAAATGAGTTCGTATTGCGCTGTGTATTGAAAATGATGTCCTTTCGTGTTCTGCTGCTTGAAACGAGACTTTCAATATAGTTCGAAGCAACGAGAGTCCGCAGGAGCTCCTCGAGAGCGGGATCGCTGCGCCGAGCGCGTTGGTGGGATTTGGAAGCGGATTCGGGAGCCGCTGTGCGATAAGG
Organism: Teleogryllus occipitalis; assembly: GCA_011170035.1. Taxonomy (NCBI): domain Eukaryota; kingdom Metazoa; phylum Arthropoda; class Insecta; order Orthoptera; family Gryllidae; genus Teleogryllus; species Teleogryllus occipitalis. The sequence continues at coordinate 21,073 of BLKR01005187.1, forward strand.
AGAAAGAGCGCGCCTTGTGCGTGGGCGCGAGGGCGGAGGGGAGTGTGGGCGGGGCGGGCCGCCTGCGTGCGCGCCGTGCGTGCGGCCGCGCGGGTGCGTGCGGTTTATGGACGACGCCGCCGGCCGCGACGCCCTCTTCCCCTCCTTCCCCCGCGCCCTCCCACAACTCTCTCCTCTCTCCCTCACTCCATTCTACATTTGTGTCCACTCTCTTCGTCATTGCCACCCTTTCGTTCACTCTCCCTCCTTCCTCGTCTCCTTTCGTCCACTCTCCATCCTTCCTCGTCTCCTTTCGTCCACTCTCCCTCCTTCCTCGTCTCCTTTCGTCCACTCTCCCTCCTTCCTCGTCTCCTTTCGTCCACTCTCCATCCTTCCTCGTCTCCTTTCGTCCACTCTCCATCCTTCCTCGTCTCCTTTCGTCCACTCTCCCTCCTTCCTCGTCTCCTTTCGTCCACTCTCCCTCCTTCCTCGTCTCCTTTCGTCCACTCTCTCCTCCTTCCTCGTCTCCTTTCGTCCACTCTCTCCTCTTCTGTTCTCTCACGCCTCTCTCTCCCTCCTCTTCCGATCATTCCTTCCTTTCCACTCTTCCACCCTCAAATTCTCCTTCTTAGTCTTTCTTTCCACACATCTAATCCTCTTCACTCTTCCATCTGCCCTCCCTCCCTCAATAACGGTCCTCTTGGCCTCTCTCCCATCCTCGTGTCAATGGCACGTGCCGTGCCCTCGGGTATTTTCCACCTCCGCGAGCACACACCATCATTGCTCGGCGCGTGACCTGTCGCGCTTCCTTGTCGCATCTGTAGGCGTTTCCTTCTCTTTTTACGCGCTTTTCTTGCCCTTTGCTCTTTTGATACTCCAGCTGACTTCACGTTGGAGCACGATTCGAGTCATCCTTCGAGTCATGATTCGCGTCATCATTTTTTAAAGAATTATATGTGTTCATCGCGCTAGTTAAAATTTTAATTTGATATTTCTGATAATTTACGTGTTCTTATTACAAAACAACTATTCGTGTGGCAAAGGAAATTTTATTACCTTTCAATTCAGAGGATTAAAAATATTTGGCGTTAGAAGTGAATAAATGCACATTTAAAAGTTCTTCTTCCATGCCGTCTTTGTGATAAAAATAATAGATGGACAATATTTTTCGGTGGTAATGACATTCAGTCAAAACCAAAAAAATGTGATTATTCTTTTAACTCTAGCGCGAGAAAATATAAAGCGAACATAAATACGTCCGATTTGACGTTGCATAATTTACATGTGGCGGGCAAGCATGATATTTTGGATATATACGGCATCAGTCTTCATTGTTGCCATGTGTTGGCTTTCGATTGTTCCAAACCTATTCTTAAAACTGAAATTTTCACTTCTAGATCGCTCCTATCGGCTTCAGTCTCTTAAACCTCGTAAACCTGCCGCCACTTTCAACTTTTGTCACAAGCTTTCTCCTAACCCCTACTGAATCTATCGTTTTCTGGATATTTATATTCTCGTCTTTCTCTGCCACGTGCTACACCACAAGAACCTTCCATAATTGTATGGACTAATTAGTATCCTAGCTACTGTCAGATGAGATTGCTCCTTGCGCTCCCTACTATTCTTTTCATCATCATTTAACCGATTTTATACTCGTTCTCTTCTTCAGCCCAGAGCTGTAGTTCCAACTTCGTTTCTTTGGCAGTACGTTTTACAACGCTCGGTGAACCTTTCGTACTTACTCTACACTTTCCAATGTTCAACACTTGATAAACAATTATTACTTAAAACTCTTCTATATCCAATTATCGTAAATGTTTACATACACATTATGTGAATGTATAAAACACTTGTTTGTTTTATACATTCGAAAATTCGAAACTAATTTTCCGTATTTGCGCTCCACATCTTTCTCTTCGATTCACATCTCTATTCGGGTTTCCTGAGCTGTTCCCCATCCAAGAGGAGGCTGGCGAAGTCGTTGGTACGCGACGCGGTCCACGCAGTGCCGGTCTCAAATCTGTTGGGCGAGGCCGGCGACCCAAGGGGAGCTGGGGACGGTCCGCGCGGTATCGAGCGCAGCTGGTCGAAAGGGAAATGTCGCGAGCGGGAGGAGGCGGCAGCCTACCCGGAGTCGGATGCACATCCCGATCGCAAACGCGTTGCCACACCCTCCGCGCCGACCACGGCCACGTACGCACTTACGTTTTCCCGTCCTGTTGGCTGTTCCTCCTGCCCGCTGTTCCGTTCCTCCACCCGCTGTTCAGTTCCTCCACCGTTGTTCCGTTCCTTTGCCCGTTGTTCCGTTCCTTTGCCCGTTGTTCCGTTCCTTTGCCCGTTGTTCCGTTCCTTTGCCCGTTGTTCCGTTCCTTTGCCCGTTGTTCCGTTCCTTTGCCCGTTGTTCCGTTCCTTTGCCCGTTGTTCCATTACTTTGCCCGTTGTTCCGTTCTTCCGCCCGTTGTTCCGTACCTCCATCCGCTGTTCCGTTCCTTCGCCCGTTGTTCCGTTCTTCCGCCTGTTGTTCCTTTCCTCCGCCTGTTGTTCCTTTCCTCCGCCTCTTGTTCCGTTCATCCGCTCGTTGATCCTGCCTCTCGCCATCTCCTCATGCCCCGCATCACACCTCTCTTGCTCTTCCGCCCGCTACCTCCCTATTGCTTTCGCCATTCCCTTCCTACTATCTTCTACCGTTCCCTTTTGACAGTTACCTTAAGTTCCGATTCATGTTCCCTTCCAGATTTGCCCTGTGCCCGCTACCCCCGTCTAATGACCATCCGCCTTTTCTAGCCATCAAGTTTCGTAGGTAGTTTCATTGGTAGCCATAAGTACAAAGGTGGGGATTACATCATTACAATGACGTGTTACCGCTCGTTGCGTAGACATGCTCGTGTACGTATAAAAGAGATAATTCCGAATACTGCGCACTAATAACTTTTACATTTACTAACACTGAGCTTTTCCCGCATACATATGAAGATATATAAATTATTATTTTCATGTCATACGTAGTGTTTTATAGAAATAGAATAATTTCAGAAGTTCATGGTTCAAGTTCATTTGTAACACAAGACAAGACCAGCACACGTAACTAACGTTCTCAAAATAAAGCGAAGCCCTTCTACTTTACCTGTAGAGCTAAGTGAAAGTCCTTCAATTGTCAAGTCGCTTTTAAAGTGACGCGCACATTGCAACATTCAGCTCTTTCGCAAACCCCTTTTATGAGAGCTCGCGGATACGGATACCAGTGCCAGGCGCGTCGTTTAAAAATAGCTAAATACGTTCCTCTCTTCTTTTAACGCCAAGCCACAAGCGTGATAACGCGCGCGATAGGCAATTCGCCGGAGGAAGCTCGATAACCGCAGCGGAAATCGACCGATTCGCGAGTGGGCTCTCGAGGCGCAGTCGGCGAGGATTCGGTCACGGAGCGGCGACGAAGCCATCGGGCGAACGCGAAGGCGACGGGGGTGAGAATAACCAGGGCGGAGAGGACGGAAGAAGGAAGGATTAGATCGGCCGAAAAGAAAGGGACGGTGACGGAGGTTGGTGTGGTTAGGTAAAACCGAACGCGCCGACGAGCGCGGCAGGTTGACGATGGAGGCGGATGTGGGGTGGGGAGGGGGACTAACGAAGGAAGGACGAGGTAGGCAGAAACGAAAGGGACAACGCGAGAGACGCCGACGGAGGTTGGTCTAGTTAGATGAAAACGAGAGTCAACGAGCGCGACAGGTCGACGAGTAAGACAGATGCGTAGCGTGGTATGTCGGATGACCAGGGAGGGGAGGGGAGTCAGAGGAAGGAAGGAAGGACTACGTTGGTAGAAACGAAAGGGACAACGCGAGAGACTGGACGGCGACGGAGGTTAGACTAGTTCGGCGAGGACGAAATGGGACGCGCGCGACAGGTCGTCAAGGGGAATGTAGAGCGAGGTAAGTGGAATGACCAGTGCGGGGAGGGAGGCAGATGAAGGAAGGACTAGGTAGGTAGAAAAGAAAGGGACAACGCGAGAGACGCGGACGCCGACGGAGGTTGGGTCTAGTTAGGTGAAAACGAATGAGCCGATGATTGCCACAGGTCGAGAGAGGAAACGGATGTGGGACGAGGTGGGCTAGGTGACCAGGATGGGGAGGGGGCATAGGTGAAGGAAGGACAGGTTGGAAACGACAGGAACAACGCGAAAGACGCAGACACCGACGGAGGTTATACTAATTCATCGAGACCGAAAGAACATGACGACGACGCCTGTCCCAGCGTGATCCTCAGAGGAGGGTGGAGAGGAAACGCTGTGGGTGTTACATTACGCAGGCAGAGGGGAATGCCAATGGAAACAGAGGGAACGGTGGCGTGACAGCGTAGGTGGCTGGAACGTGCAGACCGGCGTTGCTTTTATTCATTATGACGCCGGTGTCCAAGCCTTATGACCATACCTGGAATGCATAAATGATTTGATGGATAGATGATTATGAAGGTACGATGTGAATGATAATGGACTAAAGGTGGAATGAGATGCAGGGTAAACGGGAGAACATCGAGAAAACGTTAACCTCTTTGCCACATCATATTTTTCGTACATCAAAGGCAACCGTAGGCTTTCTTGACCACAGGCTAACCAAACAACCAAATCCTGTTTCCAACCCTGGCACACTCTAACCCTGAAGAAGACCACAATATGACGGTCGAAACGTCGGCATCGCTGCTGTGGACGCGGCGTAACCCGGACAGCCGAGAGCCTCCACATATATCGGCGGAGATTTGAAAGCCCGGCGCCAGCGTGGGAAGACGAGGGGTCTGACTGCTACACCAGGGGTTGCCCTATGCCGGCGGGGCCCAAGTGGATGCATCGGCAGCCTCGACATCCCGCACACTCTCTCAGAGCGCCGACACCATCATCCTACCTCCGCTTCTGCCACCGACACCGACCACGGACCACCGACACGACCAACCCCCGACACCACTGCCTCCTCCATCCTCGTTGACACGTATAGGACACGCGAGAACTACTGGTGCTTCAACACCACGTAGATTCTCGTATTAGGTGTTACAAGTATTTTATATTATGATACTAATTAAACCCGCAAAATATTAGGTCGAATGGGAATTTGAAAAGAGCGCATTTATCCTGAAATCAGTCCTTTTATCCATTACACAAGCCCGCTGTGAACGAATACGATCGCCTCCGCCGTCGAAATTGAAAAGAAAGTGAGACTTCCAATTTTCGAGATATCAGTATAAGAATTTTAGAATAACTCTCAACGCGTCATGGTTCATCTCCAACCATCAAATCCGACGGGAATTAGACATACCAGAATTCAAGGAGACATTAAAAAATCTTGCCAGCAATTTCTACGACCACCTACCAAATGCTCCCGATACTGCAATATTCGACCTAGGAAGAAACGATAGCAGACTGCAAATTATATCAAGATTCTCGAAAGATAAATGTAAACCTCCTTATTTGGCTTCTCCCTCGTACCTTTGCACCAGTATACCATCCTCTAATCTCAGAACAAAAGTAAAAACCCTTCAGAACTGTTCAGAAACCAACCGCGACTTCAGGATATATCCTAAGAAGCCATATAAGATTATATATCTCAAATCACTCCAAAGACATAATTGTCTAACGAGAATAAATTAAAAAATATCGAGATATCAGACGTTTTAATGATAAGAACAGTTTTTGAGGAAAATTTCGAAACTTTTCTAGAGGTTTTATGATTAAAAGATTCGTTTCAATTTGGTTCGAATAAAGATTCACTCGTGGAGCCACGGCATCAACCCGATCGATCGTGAAATAGGCCTGTTTATTTCAGTGAATATCGGCTAGTGTTGTTCACAGATAAATGGAAGTTTCCTGGAAAAATATTTACTTATTTTCAAGAACCTCCAAAACCTGAATTTTGACAACATTACGAATACGAGTGTTTCATACATTACGTACAGGTGCTAGCAAAAATATTTTTGCTATCAGGGACATACAAAACGTGATTTTCTATCGGCAAATCAAGACCTTTTCCTGCAGTATTTCATAATTTTCTCTTGCTGTGTAGTAGTAAACGAGAAAGTAAGTGCGCGAATCTACATTGCTGGGTTCCCTGGGTACCCTATCCCACACTCGACCTCGTTATCAGTTCCGTCGAGGGCCAACAGCGCACAAACTACCGACACAGAGGAACCACTAAGGCTTCTTCGTGGTTTCGCTCTCAGGCTTTGCTTGGCGACGTTTCCTCAAGTCCTCTCAGCAAAAATGGTCCTTTGTTAGTGGAACATTTTCGCTAGGCCACACACTGGTTTTTCTCCGTAAATCCACCCTCAAGATATTTATATTACGAAGGAATTTTCTTCATGGAGAAGCCGTACGACCATAAATATAAAGAAGGAAAGTTCATGATTCTTGTTTAATGGAATGGAATGGAACTATTTCTAATAGTTCTCTTACTTAGAACTTGTATTATTTTCCATTGACCAATCCCCATGAACCAGCCTTCAGAAATTTCTTAAAAAAAATTTTCAACTACTTCCCTTTAGGTGTGTCGACAGGTTAGACTATGTTTCTTATTGTCACGCAATTTCTGCGGCATTCTAAGGGAGTCTACGCGACTTCTGGTTTGAATTAAGAGGGACGAGAACGCTTGCATAACTTTGCTACTATCGTGACCGCACCCATTCGCGCCTATAATTCAGAGTGCGTTCAGAGAGTAATAGCTCTCAGCTAACTCACTTAGGCAAAGTAGATGCTCTCGGACTTACCAGGGCAAGCGCCGCTTCCCTAGACACTGAAGACTAAACAGCTGTTCACATAAAAAGAATCTGTGCATAGTCTCATTTTCGCTTAACGCTTCGCAAGATGAAAATATTATTTCGTATTTTTAGCTTCCGATCAAAGTAGACCTAGTGTTTTACGTAAAATTGTTTCTGAGCTTTGTGTATACGTAAAGCGCGATAGTGTTCTAAAGTTAATCTGTCTGAAAATGAAAACACATAAAATTTAACAGTAAAATATAAACGTTAACATATTTATGAATTACATGCTTACGAAAGTACATGAACTAAGTTTTCAGTTACGTTAAATTTTTTATTGAAAGTGATAAATTTAATTTCTTGTGCTGGACGAGTACCAATAGATTGTTGGTGTTTACTTTTTTTATTAATTCAAACACTCACATCATTCACAAACTGAATAAAATGCTATTATTCTACTCACGATCATATCTGGGGGTCTCGGGCTCCATGTCTAAATACCAAGGCATCTGTTCCTCGGGGCTTTGAAGCATTTGTTCCAAATCCAATCGGTGCTGCTCAAGGCAGTCTATCTTGTATTCGAGTGCGGACACTCTGGCTAATTCTTGAGCCTGTTGAATTACAGGCAGAAGACGACTTGCTGGGTAACTAATCTTGTTATAATTCAAGTTGTACGGCAATGACTGAGTCACCCAGTGCATTGCCAGCTCGTTAGTAAACTCCGTCTGAAACCAAGAAATACACAAATTTGGATTATTTGTTAATTAAATGAGCATTTAGTATTTATTCATCACAGTACACAGTGCTGAATATTACACATATGCGACATAAAGGCGGCGGATGTAATAACACGTCGCATTTTGATCGATAATGTAATATATATGTGCGTGTGTGAGTGTGTGTGTATACACACGCTATAACTATATAATAACATAACATGCAAGTTATATGTAATCTATGTGTACATTTTTTCAAAGACAGGAAGGAATGGTTGAGGACATGTTGATGAAATTATTGGAACATGTGTTCAGCAATTTGATTGTATTCCGCTCAATGAATCTTCCAACAATTTCCACCGTGGTGCCGACACAGCGTTGTACAGCCCTGCCCACGTGCTATAAAAATACGCCCCACCGCCAGAACGAAACAAGCCCGTGCCCACGTCGCGGAACGCCAAATACGGTCCACAGCCAGCAGGGGATGCGCCCTCTTTTCCTCGGAATCCAGGCGACAGACGGCCATCGAAATGGGCGGCGAGACACCGACGCAGACGTCGCCGCCCCCGCCCTTTCCCCCTCCGCCGACGCCCCTGCGCCGCCGCGCCGACGTTTGCGTCCGCGCGCGTTCGGCGACGCGTACCTGGGCGCCCCGCCAGCGCCAGCGCCGTCGCCGCCGCTCCCGACGTGCCGGCCCCATCGCCGCCGCCGCCGCCGGCCCGTTATGTAAGCCCCTCCGGTATGAATGTCTATTCCCCCTTTTTTTCGTTTCGCTTTGGAGTGCTCCCTTATAACGAGCAACGTGACGTCTCAGTGACGTTGCCAGCAGACGCGCGGTGACGTCCAACCCAGCGGCGCGGGACGGGGAAATCACGTGTGCCGGCGGCGCCGGTCGATGGCTGTGACGCGACGCGTGGTGGACACGTGGAGACGCGCGCGGTACGGCCATCCCCCGGCGCGGGAGGGGGGAGGGGAGGACCGAGTGCAGACGCGATGCGCTGTGTGTCGCGCGCCCGACAGCCTGCGGTAATTAGGATCAGGGACGGATTAAGGTCTCGGGGGCCCCCCCTGCGCTACGGGGACTGTAACGTCATACGCCGCTGCGGACTAATTCGAGCCTTGTGCTGGCATCCGCGTGCTCCCAGTAGTCCCGCAGTCTTTGTGGATTCGCGAGGGGAGGGGGTAAATGGAAATTGGGGATAAATCTGCTCCTGGGTCCTTAGAATAAGAATGGGGACAGAATGCGGTTGTGCTCGGTTCGTGGCCTGTTCTTGAAGGTATTCTTCGGTGTTTCTCGAAAGAAACCATGTGAAAGGTAATTAATTTGTCGTCAAAAACGTAATATCGTAAATGCATGTGAATTATGGACGAAAAGTAAAATGTGCGAACTTTTCTTATGAATGTCGACACAGTTGTGACACGAACCTAGGTCCTCCCGATCCACGAAAGTTACGTTGCAGACGCGCAAATGCATTCGCTAACGCAGCCGGTGGTTCTGTAACCCCGACAACATCGGAGAGGGCATTCATGGCTTCGAAATATTCACACATCTCCTGCAGTCCAGATCTTTCTCCGGTACGCCAGCGGGGACATACTGTGGTGTTGCTAAAACGCGCAAGCTCTCGCCTACTTGAAGGACGTTGCCGCTCCCACAATTTCATTGAAACTTTTGAAAAACTTAATCATCCTTTACGCCAAGAGCTTCTATTTCATTCGGGTACGAGATAAAATGCGGCGACCCACGGCCGTCCTGACGTTCGAAACCGAAGCTCTTGAGCACGTGGTGATGTTTAGATTTCATCCGTAACGCTTGTCAGCCAGGGCTATCATAACTCATAACCGATTGGCTCTGTGCATGCCGTCGCCATGGAAACATAGAGACGCCGCTCAAATATCAATCTCAATGATCTCAAGCAGCATAGTTCCATATGCCTGCCGGGATAAATAGCGCACCAGTATATCAGTTTTCTGTGCCTATTGCATACATCTATCACATTTCTTTTTCTGGGGAATTATCAAATGATCCACGGTGATTTTCAGAAGTATAAACGAGATTTAGTTGTTTCCTTTTGTCTACACAGACACAATCACGAGGTGAAAATATCCGTATCTGAAGAACTTCTGACGCAGTACATATAGTATTGCGTCAGAAGCTCTGCGTACTTATAGGACCTTTAATACTTTACATTCTTCTCAATCCCAGTCTCTCTGTTTTGTTCCATCATCTCGAATGCCAAATGGTTAAGAAATTTCATCTAAGAATACATTAATTTTGATTTTTCGCCATTCTCTACATTTTGACGCTGCTATAAATCCCGTGCCTTATTCGCTTCTGAATTCGTGGGATCGTTCGTATGTATATGAATCTGTTATAGAGTGGTGGATGTGCTTAGTGTCAAGAATGATGGATTTATAATATGTTGAATTTTCCTTGTCTTCCATCCCGGCAACTAGTTTCAGGTGAAACCTGCTTGTATGCGTGAGACTTCAGAACTGACTTATTGATACTTTCGGATTACTAATACATATTGGTGACCGTGAAAGCGCATTGCGTTACAACATACGATTGTAGCGTACACTCTTACTTGTTTTAAAGAAATAAATTTGTGGATATTAAACATTTGTATTCACTTGTATTCCACGACCCGTGTTTGACGTACTCAGACAAATATCGCGCACCGTTTGGTCATTTTATGTTTGTCATTTAGACGAGAAGCATTTCTTCTGAGTGTGTGGCTACCTCCTTCATGTTTAACACAGCAATTAGCACACATGTATTTTCCTCGCAGTCCGAGCATCCTTGAGGCGCAACAGAATTAATTTACTTCCAAATGGACCGAGATTTTCATCTTCTCTCACTCTCTAATCATCGGATTAGGTGATGTGTCTTCTTCTGACGGCGATGAGTTTGTGTTGTAGTCGAGATATGAAACACCATATTAAGAGAAGTCCAAGTTTTTTTGTTCATTCTTCGTAAAGATTTCTTGGGAACAAAAGAAAACGATATGTAAATAAACAATACTTTAGGCGTAAAATGTAAATTGACGTAGAATACATTTAGGAAGGATTAAAAGCTGGTTTTTGACCGCAAACTCTAAAGTAGTCTGAAAGGACTGTCGAAACTCGAAATGCACGTGCTGGTGGATCTTGCTCCGAGGAGTATTGATCTAAACTGAAACAGCCGTGCTTTCCGCTTGGCGTTGGAAGTCGGCTGTAACAAGAGTAATTAGTAATAAAGACGTACTTGGTTTGATTGAAATGGAGCTGCGTTGCTAGGGAATTGCTGGTGACGCCGAATACGGGTTACGCCATACTGCGGAACTGATGAATAGACGGATTTGAGCTGCATGGTTGCGTAAATTTACTTGCCGATCACGAACATCCCAGATGTTTCCGATAAGTTTATTTTTGCCGAAACTACCGTAAGGAAGTACCATACCCGATTAATTTGCTAGCTCAGGCTTGTAAAGGGCTGATCAATGAGTTTGTTCTTACTCTACCACAAATAAATGCAATGTGTGCGAATCAAAGAGAGCTCTTCAATGTTTCAACGAAATGTTAATTTATTTATTAGTTTCTCTTAAAACATTTCGAACGCTGTGAATACGCGAAGACAGGAAAAAATTCGTAGATCGAATAGATGATTGTACTTGTAGTTAAGATATATATTGATGTAAACAGAAGGGAACCACAGATATATTAAAGTAGGTTAAACTGTGAATTATTCATCTCTGTATTGGTAGCGGAAATATTGTGGAATTCTATGAATCATGTGAATTATTCAACCTTCTGGCAACGGTATCTGCGTATTTCACAGACGGTGCACAAAGTAGTTACACATTGGATATTCATTCTGCTCGACGAAGTTGAAAACAACACATGGAGAGATGAGTCAGTCGCTTAAAACGAACGACATACTTACACGGAACATCCTTTCGTGAGCGACGAAATAGATTTTGCCCGGCCTTGTTTCTTTCCTTCAATTATTCCACTTTCCAATGTAAATATCATCCACTTCACCCTATGACGTTATAACTACTGAAGTTAACTTCGAGAGTAGTCGGTAATACTGAAACCGCATCTGCACTGATGACCAGAGGATGTCCTCTTCGCTCCTTTTATCTGGAGTCACAACTTCCTTTACTGCTGTCTCCTCTACAGCTGTTGATGCTCACCTTTTAACGTCACATTCACATCCACTATTAACAACAATATAGCATCTCTTACAATGAAATTCCAGGATGGCTGTTATCTCGGTTATTATATGTGAAATAGTTACAGCAAACAATTTTCAAGGTTACTTTTTTACTCTGTTACATTTCTCGAAATACTGTAGGGTATTTGCCTTTTATAACATTGTTTACATTTTTGACTGAACAAAAACAGTAAAAACTTTGTGGTCATCGGGAAAGGAGAACCTGCATTTACAACCCGCAAACAAATGAGACCATTTCAGCATTTGCCCACCGCCTCAGAGTGAAATTGAGATAAATAGACCGTCTGAGAGTGGGGCCATGAAACCTGAGAACTTTCTTTCCACGGTGCTTCCAAAATAAAATGTAACTGGGCAAAATATTTTTACTCCTATTAACTAAATTAGCAACAACATAATCTTTAACTATTTATGTGACAAAAGAGTTTTTATAATTGTTTTTGTTATTAATATGAGTGTTAATGTGTTAACCTCAGCTTTCGTTAAATTGTCGTTGGCCCGTGATTTTATAATTAGATAACGATGACTGCGAATGGGATTGTGCAAAGGTGGCAAGAAAAGCTCGAGAAAAGGAAGTCATCCACGAGAGAATGTCCTGGAATCCGCTGTGTCATCACTAAGTTCTTATGAAGTGAATAGCATTCGAAATCCGGTGCCCACCGGTGAAAAGCCGAGTGTTCTGGTCGCAATAGTAGCCCCCTCCTCCCCGTCTGTTCAATAAATCATAATCTCCTTTGCGGCTCCGACCTGCGCCAACATGATGTCCCTCGTCACCACCTGCCCGGCCGTCACCGCCAACGCCACCGCCAACGCCACCGCCAACGCCACCGCCAACGCCACCGCCACCGCCAACGCCACCGCCACCGCCTCTTCCATCGACACCGCTGCCACTGCCATCAACACCGCCGCCCTCGCCACCGCCACCTCCACCGCCACCACCGCCCCCGCCATCGCCGCCACAGCCACCGCCATCGCCGCCACCGCCGCCGCCGTCACCGCCAACGCCACCCGCCACCCGCCACCCGCCACCCGCCACCCGCCACCCGCCACCCGCCACCCGCCACCCGCCACCCGCCACCCGCCACCCGCCGCCGCCACTGCCATCGACACCGCCGCCACTGCCATCGACACCGCCGCCACTGCCATCAACACCGCCGCCCTTGCCACCCCCCGCCACCGCCGCCATCGCCGCCGCCGCCGCCGCCACCGCCACCGCCGCCTCGGCCAGCACCACTTGCTGCGCCGAGTGCGTCGCGCACCCGTCACCTCTGACCTTTGGGCGGCGCCGGCGGCGGGGTGGCTTTTGCGCGCGCGCGCCGTATTTGCGGTCGTCATTGAGCCCCGCGTCGCGTCGAACCGCACCGCCCCGCGTGGCTGCACGCCCGCTAAGGGCAACAACTGTTGCCTCTGCAGTGCCCCCGTCAGGGAGGCCCTAGGGTTCGAGTCCCGACAGTGGCGGTTTTTTTGACGTTAGCTAAATGACGAGGTCGAATTCAGCCGCTGACTGGAGGAGAATAATCGGGGCAGACTCCTCTGATCGGTGGTATCCCGTGGATCCTCCGAATATCGGGCGAATGCCTGAGCAGTATCGTCACAAACGGGCCACGGACCTTGCGCGATGTTCTTCGTCCTTGACTCTTCTCTCACTCTCACTCACACACATTCTGTTTTATCACACATGTCGAAAGATCAGTTGGGATCTTAGGGCTTGTACCGGCTGGGGCGGGGTCCTGCTGGCGGAATATCTGGAAGGGGAAGCACACGCCACTCCGCGTCGTCACACCGCACACGTCGATGCATCGACTTGGCGCCCTACGCGCCCGCAATGTATGGTGACATCCGCACATCCCTCAATCGATTATTAAGCTTTGTTGCAGCCCCTGAGTTCTAAACGTTTCGGCAGACAAGTGAAGAGCTTATTTCCTAAGCGGCGGGTCTTCAGTTCTGTTGGTTTGTTTTCTACTTTTAATGTCAATATATTCTTAACACGCTTCTCCATCGTGTTGCCAAATAGTGTGTCGAAAAACTGCTTTTATTTTATGTCAAACGCTAGCCGAAAGCTGTTGAATCGTGTCTTGAATAAGCTGAATGTGACTTGATTGGCTGAACATGTATTGAATGGCTGATTGTGAATAGTTTCCTCTCCTGAACAATTGTTTCATTGAGATACGACACTTCAAAAATAAGCTCTGCTACTGTCAATGATGTCATTTTTACCACAGTGACTGCTATGCTTGTCGCTTCATTCACCTCCGTTCTTCACCATTCAGTTACTCTAGACAGATCCTTTGGGCTATTCTTGTACTTATAGCGTCCTATCCAAAGAATTCTTATTAGCGCGGTTGATTACGTTAATAGAAATATATTAACAGGAGTTATACCGTGAATAATTTCCTTGCTATACCAAGTTCAATGAATATTTAAGTGAAAATTCTTCTTTATTGAAGTAGGTACTCGAACATTGAAGTAATTTCTTTGCAAAGGTTGTATACATATACGTAAATGTCGGTTATACGATACACCTGTTATACTTTGACTCCTTATGCCCCTTCATATTCATTATTTGGCATCATTGAAGTTAGAAGCAGTGTTTCTTGACATTATTACTCTTGTTCTTTCGACACATATATGAATATTGGGGAACGAATACTGGAATCTCCTCTATATTCGGCTGCTGGTTTTTAAAAATGTTTATTAAAGAAAAGTATTGTTTCGAAAATAAAGTATATATAAAACAATATCCCTGTTGACGGTAATTAGCTAGAAAATTTTCATTGTTATATGATCATAAATGGAAACAAGTTGTAAAATAATTAATAAAAATGTTAAGGTTAAAAGTTGTAAAGATGCTGTCTATAATCAATACACAAATACGATATGGCTCGTTTTACGTGTTTCGTAACGAGGAATCTCTCATTTCTGTGTCGGGATACTTGGTAATTACATATTTTTGAAAACATTTATGCACAAGTTTTTTCTTTGGGAACTGATAATACCCCAAAACTTGAAAAAGTGTTTCGAAGTTTGCGCTGGACTTATTTGCGTTCATAATTATACACGGCTATTTTTGTTTTCTCTTCCGTAATTGCAGAACGGCAAATTGCTGGGTTGAGAAAAATAGTGTTCTTCTGAGAATATCATTACACGTCAAGCTGTGGCACAGAAGCGATTAGGGAAATAAATTAGTGCTGCATGGATCAGCCTAATTAGCACTATGGTTGCTATTTATTTATAGGAGTATGTTTGAGAATTATTTATGGTAATCTGAACTATTATTTCGAGGGTACTTTGCATTTTGAGTGTGCTTTGCTTTGCTTTCGGCAAAGTTATTAGTAGAAAAGAGTTGTTGCAAGGAGGACTAGCAGGCGAATAAAAGTTGCAGAAGACTCGCGAACAAAGTAGCGGAAGACTTTCGAAGTTTGGTTGTGGAACTTCAGACGTATGTGGTTTCCTCGTTAGAAGGAAAAAGTTGGAAAATGAATTAAAGCTTACTCTTTTCAGTCAATACCTGATTTATGGGGAACATCACAAAACAAATCCGGTGAGTGTAAAAATACTGTCAAGAAATGTCGTAGTAGATAGTGATTCGTTGGTAAAATTTCGTTCGTTAATGTAACTACACGTTGTGGTAATATATTTAGGCAATGTTGTGCCTTCAGAGCATTTAATAATTCGACTTTTTATTAATACAATTTAATGTGTTGGTGATTATTTCTAAAAACGCACAGTTCTGAGATAATTTACATTTCAAAAGGGGCATTTTTTTAATCGCCAATATCCCATAATATTAGATTTACTGACATGTCAAAGTTTAATTTGCGGAACTTGAAAGTGTGTACTAGTCCGGAAATTTCATGAATAATATGAGACACAGTTGCATTTAGCATCTTGCTACAATACTTTGTACTTGTTGAAAGTGCTGAAGATGGCACGTAAGAGATGCGAGTATTTTTCGGCAACTCGTTGCAAACGTTTCGCAATCCCCGCCCACGCAGACGGCCGCGAGGAAGCCGGCGTAGTTCGCGAGGTTCGACCACCGCGTTGGGAGAAGCGCCGAATGGGGCTGGCGGAGCGAGACGTCGCTTTCCTGCGCTCGTCTTTCGTAAACGAGCGCGGAGAGCCACGCCCAGAGCGCAGTTTCCTGTGGCGTAACGGAGGCCGGGGCCGGGGCGGGGCGGGGGCGGGGGCCGAAGCGGATGGCGGGGGCGGAGGCCGCTGAGGAGCGCAAGGCCCTGTCTGCCTGCCTGCGAGCACGCGTTCTATTTTCGCGCGGAAACGCAAGACCGGGGCGCACCCGCGCGTAATCGCTTCTGTCCCGTCCCGCCCCGCCCTGCCCCACCCCTCGCCACGCCTCGCCCCGCGTTACCTCACCTCACCTCACCTCGCCCCGCTCCGCTCCGCCCCGCCCTGACCCGTGCCCTGCCCCGTGCCCCGCCCCGTGCCCCGCCTCGTGCCTCGCCCCGTGCCTCGCCTCGTGCCTCACCCCGTGCCTCGCCCCGTGCCTTGCCCCGTGCCCTGCCCCGTGCCCCGCCTCGTGCCTCGCCTCGTGCCTCACCCCGTGCCTCGCCCCGTGCCTTGCCCCGTGCCTCACCCCGTGCCCTGCCCCGTGCCCTGCCCCGTGCCCCGCCTCGTGCCTCGCCCCGTGCCTCGCCTTGTGCCTCGCCCCGTGCTCTTCCGCCCGTGCCTCGCGCCTCCGTCCTTGCCCTTGCCCGTTCCTTGCCCGTTCCTTGCCCCGTTCCTTGCCCGTGCCTTGCCCCCGTGCCTCGCCCCGTGCCTCGCCCCGTGCCCCGCCCGTGCCCCGTGCCCCGCGTGGCCCGCCCCGTCGCCCGCCCGTGGCCCGCCCCGTGGCCCGCCCCGTGGCCCGCTCCGTGGTCCGCTCCGTGCCTCGCCTCGTGCCTCGCCCCATGCCTCGCCCGTGCCTCGCCCGTGCCTCGCCCCGTGCCACCTCGCCCCGTGCCTCGCCCCGTGCCTCGCCCCGTGCCTCGCCCCGTGCCTCGCCCCGTGCCTCGCCCCGTGCCTCGCCCCGTGCCTGGCCCCGTGCCTCGCCCCGTACCTCGCCCCGTACCTCGCCCCGTACCTCGCCCCGTGCCTCGCCGCGCCACGGCTGCCCGAGGGCCGGTACGGCGTTGTTTGCCACCCACCGCCTGCAGTCTTCTCTTCACTCCCAGCCCGTCTTGTGCTAACTCCATTTCCCAAAACGTCCCATTTAAACCCTAACTTTCGTCTCACTTCAATTTCCAATATAGTTTCGTCAGCTGCTTCTACCATCTCGAATACCCATCATATAAAGAGAACTTACACCAGGAAGGGGCCACTTTGACAGGTCGGGAAACGACTGAACGTCATGCAGGGTGATGGCATTGCAAAAAAACACTGATGAAGTTATTTTTAATTGAGGTAACTGTAAACGAATGCACTGACAAAATAAGTGCATGGACATTACCCGCAGTTATGTTGCCAGCAGTGGCCAAGCAGTAGCTGTCCAAGCAGTCTCTTCTTATAGTAATCTCTCTATATATCCTGTGACTTTAGACTCCCTTTGCATTTTTTATCTCTCCCCATCTCCCCAGTATCTTTTTAGCAACAAATATTCGATGATTCCTTTTTGAAAGACGTTGCTTACATCTGTATTTCTATTGTATTTCATTCCCCGCACCCACAGTAGTTTTACATTCCTCTTCACGTCCTGCCATTGAGTGCTTATCGTCAGACGCTCTTAGCCATCTTCGCGTTGCGTGTCGCTGGATCTGCGTTTCCCGCTCCCTTGTCACCTTTTCTACCTGCCCGTCTCCCGCAGCCCGCAGACACCACCCGCAGCCTATCACTTGTTGCCCTTCACTCATCCCGTGCCGCCTGCTTTCCCTGGCCTCTTGCTTGCTACCTGCGCCCATTCATTCCTTTCCTTTAACTTGACTCGTTACCATCTGCCCACCGCCCGCTGTTTC
Source organism: Teleogryllus occipitalis (assembly GCA_011170035.1). Classification (NCBI taxonomy): domain Eukaryota; kingdom Metazoa; phylum Arthropoda; class Insecta; order Orthoptera; family Gryllidae; genus Teleogryllus; species Teleogryllus occipitalis. The sequence goes on from BLKR01005187.1 coordinate 38,658, forward strand.
CCCTTTTCCTGCTCGCCTTTTCGACGTGGCAATTGGTCTCTCGACTCAGCTCCAGCCCGACCCTTGCCCATCAAAAGCCTACTCGTTTTCTCTGTCAAATCCGCCTGGACGTCTGTCGTTTTCAATCCGCTCTCGTCTAACCACAACCCAAAGTAGCGTACACATCTGTTATTTTTTTATTTGACTACTTCTCATCATATTTCTTGTCCATCGGTATCCTTCATTCGTACATTGTGCGATTCCTGGCTGCCACTCAGTACTCGATGACTCCGCTAGTGATATTTCACCTTCGTGGTGTTCATTGCACCACGCCCACCACAATGAGCAAACGTCAATTAGCACATTTAGCATGACAGCTTACCCTGATTGCTTAATGTTTGAATTGGAAATATTGCTGAGTTACCGCATATATCGCATTACCTTCTGCTATGTAATGCGATTACATGTCGTTTGAAAATCCAAACTCTGAGACCGTAGTTTTAATGCGTTACATTAGAATCCAGAATAACGATTTTATTAAAAAAATTACTGAAACCGAAGACAAAATTCTACAGAGTGTGCTTCGCGATTTTTTTATTTAGTTCTGTCTCAAAACGTTCCAGAAGAAACGAATACAATTTAAAATGAACTATGTATTTTATAGAAAAGAGTCATTTCTCTACTTCTATACCCCACCGCACATCGGTTCCAGTCCCTTGTCTGTTTTTCCACAGTTTATTTTCAACGATCTCATAGATTTCTTTCTCTCGTACAATCCTCGCCGTGATCTCCCGTTGTCTTCGCCGTCGGTTCCCCCGCCCATCCCCTGCCCCTTTCCCGCATCGTTCGCCGAGAGATTCTTTACCCGCGAGCCCGTTCGGCTATTTGCGGCCGGTGACGACGGCGGCGGCGGCGGCGGCGGCAGCGGCCCCGACCTCCGTTGAAGGCGGTCGACATGCGAGACCGCGATGGAGGCGATGGGGACGTCGGAAACGCAACGTACATGGAACACACGACTCTCGTCGAGCTGGCGACGCTCTGCTCTGACGGGTATGCTCCCTCCGCGAGGAAGTGACATCGAACGTGAGGGTTGAAAAAAGATTGCGTCTCACAGGCACTGGATGAATTACAGCGTTCACGAAGGTCGGGATCCCTAACGAGTTACAGAGGCTAAATGATTCACGGATAATCCGTTTAGCAAATTAATCATATCGTAGGGAAAATTAAAAAGAGAACTTATCACGCGTAAATAGTGAATAGAAATTATATAGATTTGTTAATTTCGGTTTGTATTATTGTCTTTTTCAATTTAATGAATTTCCTTATCCGCTCATGAGATTTCGAAATAACAGAAACCAAAATCTTTATACTCTTTGGTCACTAGCTGAACCTTCTGGAAAATGCTCTCGGTAACGAGCTTACATTACATTACATTACATTACATTACCTCATTTATATTTCTCCTAACGAAAATTCGCGCCTTTTCCCGTCTATGTCTTCCTTCTTAATGTAAATGTCCTCTTCCATCAGAAACAGAAGAACGGTTATCTTTGCTGATGCCACCAACCTTGGCTCTTTCTAATAGAAATTGCACTGGGAAGTTTTAACCTTAGTTACCCTCCCTCACCGCGTCCCTGGCAACAGCGCAGAGTAAAGTAGATGGATGGTATTCTTAAGTGTCAGAGATAAGTTGGTTACCGCGGAGTATTAAAAACAACCGCAAGCTGACGTCACTCGTCGTAGCGTGTTTTATGTAGTAGGTCTGCTTGTATGACTCGTTAAAGCGTCTCCGTATCGCGTTGATCGTTATGATATGCGCGGGATATGACGGAGCGAAACGAATTTCTGACTGGGCGATGAGGTGCTGAGCTCATGATCTTCACGCTATGCTGTCATAGTCGCTCTGGTAGACTCGTAGCGAGTGTAGTCCAGTTCGGATGAAGTAATCCTCACGTTACTCCTGATTCTGTTTTTTTTTTTGTTGTTTCTTCTTTCTGTTCTTTCTTAAACAAGTGTTATAACTAGGGAGTGGATTTTAATGAAATGTCATTTTTTTCTTTTCATTTTAGCCCAATGCCGTTTAGTATAGAAATTAATTTTGTTATGACAAAAGGAAATAACCCATTTTTTGGTATTTTTCTTTGATTTCGACCAATAAGTAATTTTTTATCTTTTCCGTAATGTTTAATGCATTTTTCGCTAATCGATTTTAATATCGTTTTAATGGTACTTGCTTCAAAGAATATTTACGAGATGCAACAAATGTTCTCCATAGAATTCCTGAGTACCGTATTCGATTTCTTTGCTCAGAAATTGTAATGTCAGCCTTTGTGATTATGTACTTTAAGATTCTGTGACGTTTATCAGGGCTATTGTCAGGTCGGCCGATTTCGGGAGAACTGAAGACAATTATTTCGTGCTAAAGAACAGTTCAAACCATACGTTTATAGGCTGAGTTCACTTGAACAAACAGAATCAGCATCGATTATATCAATAACGTGTGTAATAGCTTGAACTGATCATCCGAACCGGTTTTCATCGCATTTCTTCTTCATTTTTCTTTGCTTTTAGGGCATTTTTAAAACCTTTTAAGAAGATTTTATGGATCATTTTTGGCGATGTTTTAAGTCATAAAAATCCAACCCTAGTTATAACTGTATTAATCCGAAAGATATTTTACTTCACCTCGCTATTTATGACGCCTAGATATAAAATCAAAATCTTCCACGTTCCAAAGTTACTCTTAATACACGATATAAATAATCTTAGACAGGATATCCTCAATGTACTCTACACTGAAAAAAAATAAACTGTAGAACAACGTAAGTATTCAAAGATCGATGCGAGCAGTTGAAAACTTTGCCTTCTTGTCACTCATTATTCACCTTTGCTTTCCGTTGATCCTGTCGATCGACACATATTGGCCTGCTCTAGCTTCTGTTCCTGTTCGTTCTGTTGCTTTTCCTCTTCGTTTTCTCCTTCATGAATCTTCTTTCTTAAACAGTTCACAAACTTGAGTTTCCAAACCTCCTCCCAGCACCTGCACGCGAATTGTCCTTTTCAGTTTCCTTCACCGAGAATTGGTTTCTTCGTTTTTAGATTTAATTTTATTTCCTCAGACTAGCAAATTTTTCTATTTATGATTGCAGAACTCGAACTCAGCTGAATAGTAAACATCAGATACTGTTCATTAACAGTTGAAAGAGACCGGTAGCGGTAGCTCAGTTCATCAACTGATGTCACTGCAGTGCCTTTGACCGGGAGGTCCTAGGTTCGAGTCCTGATGGCGGCAGGATTTTCTACACTAACTCTTCAGCTAGGTCGAATTCAGTCGCTGTCTGGAGGAGAATTCTAGCGGCCGGCTGCTCTGATCGGTAGTTTTGCGTGGTTTCTCCGATCAACACCAGGCGAATGCCGGAGCACCCTACCAAACGGACCGCCCGCGATCTGTCCTTCCTCTTCCTTGTCCTATCCTCGCCTCTTACATACATACTTACACTAACATGCACAACACTACCACATATTCTGGGAGACCGGTCGGGAGCTTACCTTAGAGCTTGTCCCGACTTAGGCGGTGCCCCGCTGGTGAGAGAGTCCTGGTTAGGGGGAATCCCCAATAGTCGACGGTAGCTCGGTAATGACCGAAGCAGTTGACGCGCCCGGAAACACGAAAAAATCAATCCAACAGTTGAAAGATCACTTGACTTTGGTGACGAATACTAATAAATGGATGTTATGCGGTTAGTACAATTCTCCCTATTTACTATTTTCTACTATTTCAGTTTCGAACGTTTTCAGCCGAGAGGACTCTAATGTTTCTCTATTGTTTTCTAAAGAAAGCGTAGTTCCTATCGATGATGTAAAGTTTTCTTCTTTTTGAACGTCCGTCCCACATCCTGTTGCCGAAATTTTGGATCACTCATTCTCAAGCCTAATCTCAATGGGTTCGTTGAGAAAACTTGTATGCAATGCATTTCTGAAATAAACACGGATTCTCGACACCGCTCGCGCAATAGCTAAGAGATCATTTTCAGTTGAACTAGAAGTCACGGCAGCTGTTTGTGCGGATCCTTCCTTCTGCACTCTGTCATATTCGTAATCCAACATCGAAATCGCAATCTCCATTATAAACATGAACTCTCCAAAATCATTACGCTGTTTTCTCTAAGCATCTTTCGCTTAATTCAATATTACGCGATCTAATAACCAATCATCATAGATATTTTTTAAGAAGCAATTCTACTCGCTTGACACACCAACATAATAAAAAATATCGATATGGATTAATACAACTAATCGAAAATTATTAATATTTTACGAATGAAGATCCGTAGGGTTTCTTGTCCACTCTTATCATCTAACCCTCTTGACTCAAAAGTGGAATTCAATTTATAGTCTCGAGAGAACTGCTTTATCAAACCATTCTGGAGGGGATTCGCCCGATGAGGATCGTTTTATCGGCGCCGACCGCCGTGCTCTCGATGTGTGTGAGGTAGTGAAACGTATTGTTCCGTGTGAGGCGTGCGCGAGGATCAAAGGATAGCCGTTCTCACGCCGCCGCCCCTCAGCCGCCTGTGTCTACCGCGTGCGCCGTCTCCGTCTACGATCGGTTCTATAAACCGTCGACCTATGAACGACTCCAAAAATAGCAGAATCGAATTGTGCTAGATCGGGACGAGGCGGCGTTCGCCTCGAGAAGTGATGGGCTATCCTACCGACGCTCAAAATAAACAGGTATTGCCAGTTGATTCATGCGTCTTCGCTGTCATGTCTTCGAAATATTTCCCAAGGAATATAAGCTAATACTTTTTATGAGTATTAGTGAATTGTGCACTTTAACAGATCTATGCGGCATAAATTGGTAATGACCATCTTAGTCCTACCATACCTAAGTTTGAGATATTAAGTCGCTAAAAAATGCGAAATCACGAGCTAAACGTGGATAATTAATTTTGTCCGCAACATAATATAGCAGATAATATTGGGCAAACAAATAAAACCAAAAATGTGTATTCAACTTTTTATTGTTGGTCATTCTTATGTTTGTGAGTAATTAAATATATGATTTCTTTTCTTTTCGTTGCTTTAAAGAAAAAGTTGTTTATATTATTTATTTTACAAATAAATTAAATAATGTGAACATATTTTTCTTTATTTATATAAATTAAGGCAAAGGAAAGAAAAGGAATCCTATATTTATTTCCTTATTTTAATAAATGTGTGTCAATGAGGGATTGAAAAAACAACGCGCTGGGAATGAACAGCAGATGATTCGAAAAACACATCTAATTCGAGGAGAAAGCACAAAGGTAAGAATGGACGGGAAAATGTTTAATCTGCAAATTAATACTTCGAAACCGATGTTATACGACGAATGTGAGGATGTACGAGTAATTGATCTATTCAGCAATGTCGTTCCATACGGATCAAGAGCAGTGTCAGTCGGGAAACGCTGATCGCAAGAGAAAAAAAGAAGAGAAAGCTCCCACGTGACGCTGGACGCCACGCGCTGATATCATATCTTCGCGAAACATCGCTCTTGATAAGGTGCTTTCCGTCGCTACTCGAGTGTCGCTGATAGTTGCGGGTCTGAAAAGAACAACGATCCGGCGTGGCTTTAGATAAGCGGATGCTTTTCATAAACCGTAACTGCGGTGTACGTTGCATGGGTATTTTTGAAACAGTACTACTTGTTCGGACACGAATCGTGTCTTTGTGTGCGCTGAATTAGAATGCACGTTGTTATAATACAGAAACGCCTCTCTTGCAGCTCAGGAGCTTTCGCACGGCACGTTTGTACGCTCCATCTTCTCCATCAGAGTGTGCTCCATCTTCGATATACCACACGTCTCTCCGTACACGTTGCAGGCGGACGCTACACGGCTCTCCCGTGAGAACGACTTGACGACTGTACTCTGAGTTGTGCGCGCCGCGACGTAATAAGACTTCATGGTTCGTAAATGACATAAACAAACAGACGTGTGCAGACCAAGGATACGCAAGGCTCGGCGGTGGCGGCGGGAGAGCAATGAAGGTCGCGGAGTCTGCGGAGCGGCAGAAGCGGGCGTCGCAGCTTTCCCAGCACGCAGCCCTGCGAAGCGGCGCGGCCGCCGCCGCCGCCGGCAGGAAACGCATCCCATTGCTCTTACGTAACCGCACGGGCGCGGGTCGCACAGCAAAGCCCTGGCCCGTCTCGTCCCGACTCGCTTCGGCTCGCTGCACGCTGCGGCGGCACTGCACTATACGGCGATTTATTTACTGCTGCCTGTGACAGGTCATCCGCTGTTACGGTGTCGTCCAATCGGGAGCTTGCACGTTACTAGAAACGCGTCACTATCCCTCCCGATTGGATGACACCGTAGCAGCAGATGATCGGGAGCTTGCACGTCACTGCAATGACTTCACTATCCCTCCCAATTGGATGACACCGTAACAGCAGATGATCGGGAGCTTGCACGTCACTACACTGACGTCAATATCCCTCCCGATTGGATGACACCGTTGCAGCTGATGACCTGTCACGGGCAGCAGTAAATAAATCGCAGAACAGGCGCGGCGTGGCACCTCGAGCGGAGCCGGCGCCGGTGACGGCTCACCGGTAGATGATGACGCTCTCGCGGCGGACGGCATGCGGCGTCTCGCGGTGCAGCGGCCGGGCCACTCGCCTTCGACCCGTTTGGAATTTCTGGTAGACAAAGCGGGTTCGCGGTTGGGTTTCTCGTGATTCTCCTGGTTTCCCAGTTTCGTATTCCATCGTTGCTTTATATACCACTATAGTCACGTATCCAGCGAATCATTCCAGATACGGCCATAAAGCTTACGCACTGATATCGCAGCAACGATCGGCCAATAATCCAACCAACAGACCAAAAATCTCCTTGCGAACGAACAGATTGTAAAATCACAAATTACCTATAAAGAGGTTACATGTGTATTCTCACCGAAGTTTTGTTGTTAAAAAACAATTGAACGTGATAAAAATGCGTTAGTAAAAATCTACAGAAATGCAAGAATGTTAACACAAACGTTACGTGTTAACGAATTTCTGAAAGGCAGAAACACCGAACAGCAAGAAAATGCATTATAAAACATATCGTAATTTTGTTTCCCATGAGCAGTCATTGTATTCGACTTCACTGAACCGCAGAATTTACTGCTCAAACATGACAAAGGAGACGCCGGTGAATACGCTTCACCCACCACGCTCTTACGCCAATCATAACCATTTACATCCCATCTACGAGAAATTAAAAACAAACAAACGGTATTCAAAGAATTCTAATACGAATAACAAAGTTTCGGCCTGTCCACGTTGTGCGAAATGCATCATCCGTAACATGGCTAAAGTGAAGTATTTTTACGAACTTGGAACAGTTTCGGTAGAAAAGAATGCGAGTGAAACAGTTCAATGATAAAGTTTAATAGCCCATATAAGAAACAATAGTTCCCATACAAATGGACGTATGAAATATTGTCTCAATTTGTGTACTGTTAAAATGTTACAAGGCGAGGATGTCGGTACACGTATAATACTTATTTTTTGGACTAATTTAATATTTCCTCCCGCTTAGGAATGACGTCGCGTCAGATATAAAAGAGCTTGACTGCATTGCTCCGATGTGTGCAGCGTTATGTATAACTTGTTTCATGAGATGGCCTCTTCATGCTGGATACGTGTCTGCTGCGGCGGAGACGTTGCTCTGCGTAGTCGCTGTGAAGCGCAGTCCGTTTACGACGATGCGGCCACGCTACGGACAGCATTGGTTCCGTACATGGTATCCTTCGTTTACATTGAATGTTTCAGTGATGTACCGTGGTGGTTTCAAGTGCAGTAGATATCTTTAGATACGTTTCCAATCGTTATAGAATTTACGATATTGTACCGTGTCTGGAAACGACGTCGCCGTTACATCTTATGAAATAATGATGACTCTTCGGCGGTTTCTAAACAGTAGTGTGGAGTCTGTAAAATTGCATTTATTGTGAGGTCAGCGCTACAACAGATCGCTGGAATTTGATTAATCAATAATTTTGTTTTTCCGAGCTACTGCCAAGGTTAGTAGACCCAAACGAACTGTAATCCGTGTTCTTCTCCTGCCGAAACAGGCTGTAAGTTCATTGGTCTCCCGATGTGTGGTAGTGTAATGCGTGAAAGCAAGCGTGTGTGTTTAAGGAGAGGGGAGGGCACATGGAAGGAAATATCAAGCGTCGTTATGACCCGTTTGTAAACATACTACTTCTGCGTTCGCCTGGTATTCATCGGAGAAACCACGAAAATTTGCCGATCATTGCAGCCGGCCCTAATATTCTCCTTCAGAGTGCGACTGATTTTGACCTAGCTATTCAGCTAGGGCTGAAAATCCGTCAATCAAAGTCTGGGACCTCCCGATCAGAGACCCTGCAGTGGCAACTGTTGTTGCCCTAAGCCATTTCAGCCGCTAGCTGGAATACGATTCCTAGCAGATGCTACGTGACGTGCGCGCATTTGCGCCGCTGTGCATGTTTGCTCGTCGCGAATCCGCTGCGACCGCACAGCCACACTGCTCATTGTGTCGTTTGGCGTTTATCGTGTGGTGTGCAGGTGTTGCTACGTCCATTTGTCTGGCTCCAACAGTCTCGCAAGTTGCCTTTTGAACCGCAGACGTTGACCAGAGACACTAAACACGACGCGACGGTCGCTGCGGTGAAGTGATTGTGATTGCGCCGCTCCGCCCATTCTCCCGGCGCGACCTCGCGGCGGCCACGCATCGCCTGAGCGGCACCGTTAAAGTTGTCTCGCCCGACAATGGCACTTCTCTTACATTGTGTGCACCTTGTTGGTCCGATGAAATGTTCTAACCGTTACATGGCGGTCGAAACGTCAGAAATTTCTATGGGCGCGGAAACTTAATAAAACAACGGTGTATTTAATGCATCGCTTCCTTTTTTTTGGTACATAAATCAACTTATATTTTGTAATTTTCTTATTATTGATTGATTGATTCTTTCGTGTTTCCGGGCACGTCAACTGATTTGGTCATTAGTCCCGTTAGTGTAGTGCAGGTTTTTTCTCGGGAGATGGCGGTGATCACTCCCGCTGGATGGCGAGATCCGGCGCCGACCTACCGTCGGCTAGTGGGGTTTCCCCCTAACCAGGACTCTCCCACCAACGGGGCACCGCCCCAGCCGAGACATGCTCTAAGCTCCCGACCGGTCTCCCGGAATATGTGGTAGTGTAGTGCATGTTAGTGTAAGCGTGTGTGTAAAGGGAGAGGATAGGACGAGGAAGAGGAAGGAAAGATCGGAGGAGGATAATTAAAGAAATAATAGACACATGTGGGCGTGTGCTTTACCTAAGAATGGTTCACCTATCGAAGATGTGCCATTCGTGACCTAATTATATTATTTTCAGTGCAACTACAATAACAAATGCGTCACAGCTCTGGAGGTTTTGTCGTGGAGTTTTGTGCTTCGCACTCCGATGGCGCTGCCTGCCATACATGGTTTCTTCATAAAGATTCACCAGACTCTTTGCACTTGGCGTCCCCATCTGCCATCGCGCAGCGCAGTTGAAGCCTTTGTCTTTGTCTGATTGTCAGGTACCTCACCAACGTGCGGCTACACGTCCGGAACACCGCTCCACCACTTCGCGAATATTTGTTGGGCACATCGCGCCGTTGTTTTGCATCGCAACACTGTTGGGTCCAAAAACAGAATGATCTTGTTCCGGGGTTATCCAGGCCGGTATAGATGGTCCTAACTGTATGGGTAGAATCATATCGGTGACCTGTCGGATGTATGGATTATGTTGCGTTGTGAACATGGGTGCCGTTCACGTGACACAATTGAATTTCGTATATAGCTAAATTGTACTAACAAAACGTAGTGTCTAATACAATGGTATTCTTTTGCACTCGCGAGCTCATTTTCTTACTTTTATTTTTTTCCATTCATCTTTTGCATATTATGCGCCGTAAGGCTAGTGAGTCCATTAATTTATGATAACTGCTACAGAAAAGTACACAGGTTATCAATACACAAGAGTATGGTCCGCGTTTATTAGCTATCTGTATCGTAACCAAAATTCGCTTCGAAATTCCACTTCCTGGGCAAATTGAATAACACTCAAATATTCGCTACCAACTGCATTACGTACTCGGTAAGCGTACTAACTCGTGAGGATTGTATTGGACAACGAACTGTTCATAAGCACACATTAGTGTGCTAATTTCCGTGACGTAGCAGCTGACCACTTGCGTTTCTCGCTGCGTGTAGAATTTGAGACGGAAGTAGTGGGGACGCGGGGAGGCTTTCATTCGATTCTAGTTTCCTCTCCCGTTTAATTATAATCTTTATTCACCATTTCTGTTAAGATTCCTCATCATTTAACACTTTTCCTCAGTTAAGAAAGAACATTCACTCCTCCCCTCTTACATTAAAGACCCGAATTTGTTAATAGTTTAGTGAAAATTGATTTTTATGTACATTATTATTATTATTATTATTATTATTATTATTATTATTATTATTATTATTATTATTATATTTTTAATTCATAAACTAAAAATGTGTTAAAGGTTGTCCGAACTACAGGGAACGATATGTGTGAGATAATCATTACTGAATTAAATAAATTTATTAATTATCACCAACATTTTCATTGAAAACCTCAACAATAACGATACCCATAACATTTTATTCTCATTGGTTTGTTACAAAAGCCAAGGAAATTAACACAGAGTAGTGAAGCACAGGGATGTCATACATTTTTTTTTTCATATCCCGCAGGACATGTTAAATCAGTTGTGTGGAAATATTCCAGATACTAATTTTTCGCTTCGAAAGAGAGCGTGGTGCATTCAGATTCGTCGCACTCGTAAATCTCGAGTGCAATAAAACCTCTATTGCAATATAAAACCACATAGGAGTAATTCCATTCTCCCCGTGAACAAAAGCATTCATATTACAAACATTCTGAGTGTAATTAAATAAACCCGCGATGTTATTTTTCTTCTTGTTTTTTCCTAACGCTTTTTGTTTGCTTTTTCCACGAAAATGATTTGGTGTCATGAACACGGATGAAAATCTAGAATGTAGATTTGAGAGGAATTGTTTTGCAATTAACTGTTTATTCAAACAAGCGCTCGGAAAGTTTTATTTGGACAAGCGCGAGAACTGATCATCCCGTACTGAACTTTCAAGTTATAATTATTAGAAATTGTAGCTATTACAGCCTAGTACCCTCAAAACAAAAATGGCTATCGCATTACTTATATGGAAAACTGTTCATGAATTCTGTTCATTTTTGTTAACAGTGGACGCCCTAATTCTGGATTTGTATCCAGATTGCGAACCTTTGGAAAACGCTAATATAAATGGTGAATTTGTTCATTATTCAAAGCAATGAAAGGTGATCGTCCATGAGCGAAACTGCGGGTGAGATTATCAAAGTTGACATACGTAGCGCGATAGGACGAAAATCCGACAAAGAAAACAAAAGAAATCTAGAAAAATTTTCATTTGTTGACAGAACTATAAAATGGGGACAAACTTCCTGCAGCGGTGCTGGACACTTTCCCTCAATGTCAAACATTTTAAAAATAGATTGAATAAGTTTTAAATCTTTGACAATATGTTCATAATATAAAATTAAGTATTTATATTATCATTATGTTATATTAGCATGCCAGCAAGATAGGGTGAGGACATTCTGTAAAATTGTATTGTTATTAAAATATTTGCGAGGTATTTTCTGGGTACTTTTAGTAGTTGTTTGAAAGCGGTACCACCGGAGATACGGATGTGCTCCTAAATAGCATAATAAATATTCTATTCTATTTGAAGTCCCAGGAATGCATGAAAACAGATGGGAACTATGCATTAGTTATATATTTGAAAACTCTTCGTAACAAAACACAATAAATATCCCAAGGTTTGTCATTCGTTTTATTTTTCCATATATAGGTAGTGTCGCCAGTATTAACGTTCAGATTTTCAATTAATAGGATGCACAAACCTGGTTTACTTGTTTTTCATTCATGAAAACTATTTTAGATGACACATTAGAAAACAATATTCCGTATTGAGTTTAATTCTCCTCTGCAATGCAAGATACAATCTTCGCCGCAGTAGTACGTGTTGAAAGATTATTCTAGAAAGCAGGAAAAAGTTTGCTTTGATAGATATCGTCCTCCACTATCTTCCTGATAATTTAAATTTAAAATCAAGTGAATACGTTAACACTCAGATGTTTGTGCTTTGGATCTTAACATTGGGTTGTAGCGGTTGTCCATTGCACAAGTAGTTTGTTAGGGGAATAGGGAAGAATATAGTTCAATTATTTTTTGTCTACTCTGTCATACCTTCTCGGTCTTTCACGTGGTATCTAGTCTCCGTTTTTACGTAAGCGATGGAAAACAAGGCGGAGTGGTACCACTTTTTATTAGATGTACGTAGTTGTTTAAAAAATGCGAGATAATTGAACAAAAACAATACTATCTTAATTTTTTGTCTGAAGTTCGTTGCGAGGTCAGTCATATAGTAATTGGGTTAATGTTAGTATAGAGCATGCTGATCCAAAAGTGTGCCTATCTATGTATTAGGGTGACGTGGGTTGAGATACTTCTGAACTCATTGGATAATATATCTATGAAACATTACGAATAATATTCAGAGGACCGTTACCCATTTACTCTATGTATGTCGTCTTTTAAATAACTGTATACTGTGTAGATTTACAAGGGTTCTCGTAATTCCGTGATTACTGAGGGAGTTATAAATCTGTTCCTATCTTAGCGATTTGATCCTCGCTTGTTACGTATAAATTATGGATAATCAAAATACGATACCATCTGAAATAGAAATATTCACGTAATTTTCTTACAGTATTTCGTACCTCGACAAATAATTTGTTGTTGATAATCATTGCTCACGCTAGTCCAAAAGGAATTCGAACTAAGCGTCACTCTCTCAGCGTTGCGATTTGAGATTCCTTGTAAGGCATCGGTTGATTAATTGATTGATTTTTTTCCTGGTGTGTCAAGTACTACAGTCGATAGTCTCGTAAGTGTAGCGCATGTTTTGATCACGAGTTGTGGTGGTGATCTTTTCCCCGATGGATGGCGAGATCCGGCACCGACCTACAAGTTGGTTTCCTGGGTTGCCCCTACTAGATAACTTCCACCAACGGACCTCCGCCCCAGCCGGTCAAGATCTTTTCTCACCATACTCCCGACAAGTGCGGTAGTGTACTGCATGTAAATGTAATGGGGCGAGGATAAGATAAGGAAGAAGAAGGAATGGTTGCGCGCGGTCCGTAGCCCGTTCGTTAGGGTATTGCTCGGGCATTCGCCTGGTGTTGATCGGAGAAATCTCGGGAAACTACAGATTAGAGCAGCCGCCCGCTAGTATTCTCTCCCAGGGAGCAGCTGAATTCGATCAAGCTATTTTGCTTCTGTCGAAAAGCCTGCTACCGTCGGTACTCTAACACTAGGACCTCCGGTTCAGAGTGATATCAGTTGATAAAGCGTCGGCGGTTTCACTAAATGAATATAACTTTATAGTAACCACATTCTTTCAAGTCGCCCTTTTCAGTATTCATCCAGTTTTTGCTATTATATTGTGAATATGTTATCTGGAGTCAAGCACATGATTTCCGGGACTCGTTTGAGACTTTACTTTCCGGAAGGAACAACACCGAGAAGGAAGACAATAATAGTTAAAATGCAATAATAGTAATAACAGTTTCATTCGTAATTCATTTAGTATGCGTAATTATCAGATTACTATAGTTTCTTGCGTCATTTTTACTCTACTAACAAACTAATCGTACATGATTAATGAACCAAAGTTGCAGTGCTCGTTGTAGCGGACGCCTCATCACAAAATGTCTTTCTGTTCCTCGGTATATTTAAAAATTTATATCCTTTCCGATCTCCCATATGTTCATATATAATAAATACATAACATGGTCCGTCCACATAAACATTAACGCCAATAATAGAATAAGTTTTCATGAGGATAATTAAATACCGTATTTTTCGTCGGAGTAGAAGGTGCACCAACTTCTTAGAGCACTCCAATTTCAAATACAATTGTGCAAGAAAGAAAACTACATTACACTTCTATACGACGCAAGGGTGATTTAGAGGTACTTCCGCTTATGTAGAATTCTGGGGATAAAACACTGCGTCGTATCCATCGACAAACGCGTAACTCCCTTCTGCATGGATGGACTCGGAGTCGTTCCGGCGCCTCCGTCTTCACTTCCCCGACGTGCCCTATCCCTTCCGTCGCCCCTCCCACGGCCACAGCTTGTCTGTCGTCGAAACCGCCGCCGCCGCCACCTCGCTTCTCTTTCTGTCTCTGCCGGCCGTCCGATACGCGTGGGAGTCTAGCCGCCACAGCTGTCGTCTCTCTTCCGCGCGCTCCTCCCACGCTCAAAAAATTGATTTACGACGCGGCGCCGTAGGAGCGCGCGGGGCTGGCGGCCAGTTCCAGGCGCCTCGCCCGCCCCGCTGTGGCCCGCTTGGCTTTCGTCTACCGCGCCTTCGCCCGCCCCGTCTTTACTCGCCCCGCCCCGCCCCGCCCCGCCTTCAGCCATCCCGTCCGGCCCCGCCTTCAGCCATCCCGTCCGGCCCCGCCTTCAGCCATCCCGTCCGGCCCCACCTTCAGCCATCCCGTCCGGCCCCGCCTTCAGCCATCCCGTCCGGCCCCGCCTTCAGCCATCCCGTCCGGCCCCGCCTTCGGCCATCCCGTCCGGCTCCGCCTTCAGCCATCCCGTCCGGCCCCGCCTTCAGCCATCCCGTCCGGCCCCGCCTTCAACCATCCCGTCCGGCCTCGCCTTCAACCATCCCGTCCGGCCCCGCCTTCAGCCGTCCGGCCCCGCCTTCAGCCGTCCGGCCTCGCCTTCAGCCGTCCGGCCCCGTCTTCAGCCGTCCCGCCCCGCCTTCGCCCGTCCTGCCCCAACTGCAGCCGTCCCGCCCCGCGTTCGCCCGCCCGACCAACTCCCGCCCCGCCTTTGCCCGCTCCGCCTTCGCCCACTCCGCCTTCGCCCGCCTCGTCTTCGCCCGCTTCGCCATCGTCCGCCTTACCTTCGCCCGCCCCGCCGTCGCCCCCTTTGCCATCGTCCGCCTTCGCCCGCCCCTCCTACGCCTGCCCCGCCTTCGCATGCTTCGCCATCGTCCGCCTTACTTTCGCCCGGCGCACTGCGCCGAGAGGTCGGGAGAGCACGCGATTCGAGCAGCGCGGATGCTTCGCCTGAAAGTGGGGGCGGGTCGCTGCGCCGCGTCGCATCGCCGCGGTGAGCCACGGGGTGCGAATCGACGGGGGGATACGGGGTCGACCCCTCTGCAGAGTTTAGTGCCCCCCGCCTGCACTGGAAAATATTATTTTTTCCTAACGGAGGACACAATAAATATTAAACACCTTATTTATAATAACCACGTTAATGATATGTTTAGATCAATGCAGAGAAAAAGAAATCATTCCCGAGAGCATTTTATGATTTATTTAGGGAGTGCCGTAAGCGAAGATATTAGTTTTACCCATCAATTCTTTGATTCGTCCCCTCTGGAGCTTGCAATTTATTTGTCCCCTCAGTCACGTGCAACATTTTCATTTAAATGCGATCAGTTGAAAGACTTGAAGATTTAAATAAGTACCCACTAAATCTATTACTTCGTAATTCTTTTTGTGTATGGTACATGACGTGCGTTCAGTAAACTATTAAAATACAAGCAAAGAATAATGTTGAGTAAAATTGAATATAAATTAGTACAGGTTTAGAATGCATACTGGACACACACCTTACTATTGGTAAAAAAATATATGTGTGTGCAAGAATTTAAAATGGATTATCGATATACAGTAATATAACAGTAATGAAGTAATACCCCAGAAAAGAACACTTCGATGGCCATTGCTCATTGGCGTCATTTGGGAGAAATTTTCGAGATTAAAATGTACACTCATCGATCGACACTAATCGTAGTTGTGAAGTAGTGAACTAATCATAGTTGCCAAAATTATTAACCAAACTGATACGTTTTCATTAAATGTACGTGCAGTTTAAAATTCTTGGTTTTCCAACGTTATAAGATTGGGTGAACCTCACATTCCTCCATGCAAATAGTGCATTCTACGAAATGTAAGTAGTAGCATTTCGCTTCGTACTGCGAGATTATCTTCTAGTGGTACATACTCGTTCGAGGCCCTGTGCCAAACAAAGTTTAAGGCATGATGCAAACATTCGTATTCCCTTCATTATCGTCATCAGTCCGCGACCCCTAGCCGCTATTAGTTCGGCCTTCAGTCGCTTCACCCTTCTCAATAAGGTCAAGAGTATAATACTGCAGTCATGCAATGTGCGCAGAACGAGTGAGCACTCTCATTTCGTGGTGGATGGAAGTAGTATTCTCTGTATGTAATAGTGAAACTTTCAAAATTCAGTTACTGTTTATAGTGCTAATAAAAAAATAAGTACACGAATATTGCATTATATCTAAAAAATAGTCTACAAAGTGTTGCAGAATTGATTGTTGCAGACTATATTGCAACGAAAGGTAATTTTTAAACATTCAAGGAAAGTGAAGTAGTGTAGAGAATAATCTTTTTTCCGAGTTGTATGTGGACACTCGTATTGATTTCACATTTAATATAGTTTTTTTCGTGAAGTAATAATTTAAGTAGCACTTCTGAGCTCTAAGTACCTGTTAGTGAATTATCATGCAAACCTTCCAGCAACTACTGTAGTATATATCAGAGGATCTGCTACACTGGTATTTGCATGACAGCGATGATTTAAATGATAATAATTAAGCTGTTATAGTGGCAGCCACCGATATAAGTGAAGGCACTTATGTTTCAGTGAGCGCTTTTTTCATCAGGGTGACCTTCGCTTTTTTCTAGTCCGGGTTGGCAAGGTGTCTATGTCACCTTGAACCGTGCAATGCGTAGTTTTGTTAGTAAACGGCGTATTGTGATGCACGCAAGTAAGCAAAATCGTGACTACATCGACGAATTCAAGACTTGCAAACACCTAGGAAACGATGTGCGTAATTACTGCAACTCATACAGTCGCATACCTGTTCACTATGGGTATTTTGTTTTGTTTATTGCATTGGAAACGTAAATGTTAAGAATGTTTTTGATATTGGTCAATAGCCTGTGTTGGTTAGCAATTTCTTATAAAGTATTCTTGATAGATTCAATAGATAATTTACAGAAAAATGCAAATAAATATATTTGTGGTACCCTTTCTCATTAGAGAGTTTAAACAGATTTGGAACACAAATAATTCTGAGAATATTTTGCGAGGTTTTCTGTAATATTCGAGCAGCCACCATTTCATTCCCCCTACTAATGACGCGTGGTGACGGTACTACTAATCTCGCGTTATTTATTCTTGCCTCATTTATTGTGAAATGTGACGATTAACGCAGTTAGAAAATCATGTATGTATACCCTTATCAGTCTTTTTTGGCTAGGTTATTTCACAAAAATTGGTAAGATGTTAGAGTTCAGGCTGACGAAGCGAAATCAAAATCAACGGAAATCTTAGCGACGTCAGAGAGCTGGAGCTGTTTTGCAGGAGTGGTTGTTATATTGCTATGGTTATGCAATGGTTGGAGAGAGCATTAACGCAAATAAGAGGGCGAAAAATATTACAATGTTGAAGAAGCAAAGAATGTAAATGGTAGAGATTACGTTTATCCAAAATCGGGAGTGAACGTTGTATTACGTGGGCTGTGTGAGGACTGAGGAAAAGCGAAAAGCAAAAGAGCAAAACTACAAATGTTGTAAGGAACACAACAAAAAAGCCTGAATAAAAGGATTTATTTAAAGTCGCAATGCTTTTGCAGTGTTGGATTGCAACAGATAGGCGAATAGGACGCTTACAGGGAGAAACTGAATACGTTCCGGATTGAAAATTCAAAGGAACAAGCGAGAAAAATGTCATCGAGAATGTGGTTGTCGAACAAATTAAAGGCGACGTCGAAAACGCAACGAAACGTTGAGGAAGAGGAATATCGCAGCAGAACATAGCTGGCATAAAAGGAGAAGGGAGGATGAAACTACTGCGTTTTAGGGGAGTTCGTAAACGTACAGAACGGCTACTAAAAGCAGGAGCGCAAAAACCCCAGAACATTATCAAAGAACTACTATACCTCCGTTACACTGTCGGGTTCAGGTACATACTTTCAGGATCGTAGAAACAAACAATGGAGAAATGGGCCCCAGAAATGTCAACTTCGAAATAGCGGTCATGTCGGGTGGAAACGGGAAAACTGAAGGGTTGAGTGCCTACTGGATTACCCAGAAGAGCAAGCTCAAAATTATAAGAGGACAAGCCTTGGGACGATATTCTTGCACCGTCGCCCTCAAAGAAAAGTGTGTTGGTGCAAGGGGGGGGGCAAAGGAGGGCACCACGGCGTGCAATGGACGGCATGGGCGTTGATGCGGGCCGGTCGTCGCTCCGGCGGAGCTCACGGTGATGATGGGGACGACAGTGGCTCGATACACGATACGCATGCTGGACGAGCAAATTTCGACAAAGCTCTGCCGCTGGCAACTCCCAACAGACACACTGCATGGAATTTCGTGTTTCATGTCGAACAGATCTAACGATCTTCTCGAACGCTTTGCCTTTCTCTGTTTTGTGTAGGAGTATGAAGTACTAACGTTTATTTCACATCATTTATACACTTTTGACAAGACTTACTTTTTTCCCATTTTCTTTTATCCTAAATGGAATTATCAGGACGTGTCTCTCTTAACATTAAATCATGAATTTTGTCATTTGATTCACATCAGTGTCTTGTTTTCCGTATAACATTTAAAATATTTTCGATAAGAGGAACAATTATTCATTAATTTGTAAGAAATGCCGAACCAAAGCGTCCTAAATGGCAATTTGCATACATACGGTCGTAAACAATAAATGAAACTCTTAGATGCACCGAGTTTTATATTTAGATTCGAGGTTGTGATAAGAATCAATATACCGCATTTCTTGCGTCGGCACGATTCTGCCCTCTCCCCATTAGGAATCACACCAGCGCGCTGCAGCGGCGCGGCTCCTCCAGCAGCGCTGGGCCCTAGCACCAGCACCATCGCCAGCGGCTGCGATTACGTAGCCGGCGGCGGCGGAGGCGGCGGCGGGAGCAGTGAGGCTGGCTGGGCGCGGCGGGGCGCGAAGGCCACTCGCCAGCCGTGCGCGGGCGCGCCCGCCGCCGCCGCCGCCGCCGCCGCCGCCGCCGCCAAATGAAGCAGCGCGCCGCTTACATTGCCGCGGCCGCCGCCCGCCCGCCCCTCCCCCGCTCCGCCACGCTGCGCGCTCCCCTCCCCCGCTCCGCGCCCGCGCGCCCCCGCGGCCTGTCCTCCGCTCGCTCTGCCCGCCCGCCCGCTCGCCCGACAGCGCGCCGCCGCGACGGACCTCGCACCGCCAGTGCCGCCGCGAAGCATGGGCAGACCGCGCGATCGCCCGGGGCCCGCAAGTCGAAGGGCCCGATGATGGGATTGATGGGGGAAACAGAAAAAGAAAAAAAAAAGAAATTAGAAGTCAAGAAAATCGTTATCGTAATGTTGTAATTCGCGATACACTAGTCTGATATTTCATAAAAGATTCAGTAGTGATTTTTTACCTCAAGTAGTTAATTATAGTTATTACTTGTAGGGTAGGACTCTATGAAATTAATGAAATGACGCTAAAATTAAAACAGATTCTACTGAATTCATATTTATTATTTCATGTATTTAACAATGGTTATTATTAAACACTAACTAAACACATTTTTTTAGCGTTTTAGGCTCGCAGTGGAAATTGTGTTATTTGATCACTAAATACTTTTACTTCATTAACTATTGTTTAAAATATAGAACTATATTTTCAAAAAGCATTTTCTGGCTTAAACGTATGTTTTATTGTTTGTTAAAATAAAATAACTTGTATAGTTTCCTGATAAAATTTCACTCTTTCCCTATTTCGGGGGGAAGGGTTTCCGCCTTGCCCGGGGCCCAAAATGTTCTAGCTTCGGCACTGGGCACCGCGCCTCCTCGCCCGCCTCCTCGCCCGCCTCCTCGCCCGCCTCCTCGCCCGCCTCCTCGCCCGCCTCCTCGCCCGCCGCGCCTCGCCGCACCCGCGCCCCAGCCGCCCGCGATCCACTCCGCCGCTGCGCGCAGTGGGCGGACGCGTTTTGAGGCGCCGCGCCGGGAGATTTAGGTTTACGATTTGTTCGCGTCAAAACCAGTTGTTTGTGGACGCGTGCGCTGGCACTGCCTTATAAAACGCGAGCTGGTGCTTTGCGAGGCGACTGCAAGGAGCTATCTCTGGCGTGCAGGCTTGCAGCGGTGAAATTTAAATAAATCTGCGTGAAGTGTGTCGTATGCAAGTGAAACGCACGAAGTCCAAAAACTGTCTCAAGATGAATCAAATTGAAGTCGATTCTGTTAAATTTGTCTACTTGAGATCTTTTGCTAATTAGGAGATAAAAGCGTTTTCTTTTACATACACTGTAATATGTAATATTGCTTTTAAGAAACAAAACATCAGCTTAATATATGGATTTTCTTGAATTTTTTCACTGTTCTGTGACTTAGAAAAATAAAATACTTAATACAGTGTATCCGAATTAGAGGATTTCAGCGATTTCACTAATCAAAAGAATACAAAAAATGTTACTCAGCTATGTTAAAAATGTCACAGAACGAATGGAAATAGCAGAAAAACATAGAAAATGAACTTCACGGATTTCACCTGTGTAGCGGCGATATGGAATGTTTGAATTTTGTCTCAATTGCACTAAAATATGTTCGAATATCTGTAGTATTGATGGCGTTTTTTTAAAAAAAAAAAAAAGGTTGCACGAGGAATTTCAAGTGCGTCTTTGTCGGTGAGAATGGAGAACGCATGTCCATATTTCTTTGCATCCAATAGATTTATTCTAATTTAATTTTTTTATTTGAGACCCTTTTTTTTATTTGAGATGTTATTATTCTTTAAATACATTGACTGTGAAACGATAACATGATGCCCACAATTATGTTTTATCGTAGTTCATTAGTCACACAATTAAAGGGGTTTGGATATGATTAATTTATTGTTGCTCCCGAACCGAAGCGTAGTAACCTGTACCTACCCGCGGGTAGCTTCTGTCTACCCGTCGCGAAGGGGAGATGTAGTTTACCCCACGAACCTGCTTTTTCATACCTAAGGAGGGGACAAACAAACACATTGTCTCCCATTTATTTTCCTGTAACCGCCGCCGCCATGGTCTTCGTGCCAGCCGTCGTTTTCTAAGTTAGATATGTTATTGAACTCGACTGTTCTTATTCTTTTCAACTTCAAGAAATTAAAACAAAAAGCGGTCATGGATGAACTAAACTCCGCAGGTGGTTCGCACTTTCTTTGATGTTCTTCCAAAGTTGACGTGCCAGAGACATCCTTGAGGAATTTGCTGGAGCTATAAATAAAGCCTGTGAATTAGTTTGCAAACACCCTTGCTTTCGTAATACAGCGTGAACTACGAAGTCACTGGAGTTCTGAGTATAGACAATGTATCTAATTTCAATATAGATCAACCACAAATGTACGCGTATTAGAAATGTGAGATTCGCAAGAATAATGACTGGTATGGAAATGAACCTAATTTCAGTTGTTATATACTTTTAAAAGTAGACTCGAGAGTGAAATCCTCTACTGTATTACAAATAGAAGTAGTAGAATTTATTCAAAATTTTTATAATATGGTTGGCGCCTGATAAAACGTTAGTTGTAAAAGCGACATTTCATTTTTAATCAGTACGAAGTAAATACATGTGTAGATTATACTACATTTGAACTGGGAAATGAAGGTAGATGAAAGTTTCACTACGATAATATTATTAACATCATAGCTCTCTTGTAATTGGGTTGTTAAAGAAAACGTTACAATGATCATAATATAAAAAATTGTTACGAAGGTTGCATTGCCCTTGTCTGCTTCCGCTTCATATATAATCTTTAATAATTCTCTGTACTTAAGCTTTTTCGGGCATACCCAAGAGGAATGGTTTAACGAAAGAGTGGTGATTATGATATGATTTGAATGAAGTTGGAGCAATGGTGCGATATTTCTTTTCCACGAAGATCAGGAGAAAGAGGAGAACCCCTACATAATCTGCGTAATTCGCTTTCTCCACCTTAAATTCCACATGGATCGACTGGGATTGAAAACCCAGTACCCAAGTTCACACTTGAGCGATCTGACCAGCTTCGGTGGCTCAGGGCATCAACTGATGCCACTGCAGTGCCTCTGACCGGGAGGTCATAGGATTCGAGTCCCGACGGTGAGAGGATTTTGGACGCTATCTAGATAGACAGAATTCAGCCCCTGTCAGGAGGAGAATTATATCGACCGACCGGCTGCTTTGGTCGGTAGTTTTCCTATCAACACCAAGTGATTGTCGGAGTAGTACCCTAATAAACGGGCCACGGACCGCGTGAGATCTTTCTTCCTCTTCTTTATCATATCCTCATTCCTTACTTAGACTTACATTAGGCCACTTTACTAACACAAGTCTCAGGAGACCAGTCGGGAGCTTAGAGCTTGTCCCGGCTGAAGGGGTACCTCGATGGGTGGAGATACCTGTTTGGGGAAAACCCCGCAAGCCGACGTGTAGGTCGTCGCCGATTCTCACCATACAGCGGGGGAAGATCGCCGCCACATTCCGTGTTTAAACATGCACTGCGCGTATGGAACTAATGACCACAACAGTTGACACGCTCGGAAACACGAATCAGTCAGTAAGTGAGCGATCTGACAACTGCAGCTCTGGTCGCTGTCTGTTTCCGCTTGCCACATTCCGTATAACGCGACTGTACGCAGATCGGCGGGGAGCGTGTGCGGTCCCGCGCGGGTCAACAAAGGGCAACAACCGGCGCCACCGCCGCAGCGCGCCCCGCTTGACGCTGCTGATTGATTGCCCCTCTGTGCTTCATATTATCTCTCATTGTCGTATCCGACGCGCGCGTGAGCTGCCTGTGGAATCGAAATCGCTGGGATACTTCTCGGTGTCCGCGGTCAGTCAGGACACGAAATGCAGTCGCTTTGCTATTCACGCCGTTCTCAGGAAAAACGAAGTGGCTTCTTTAAGTTACATCCTTACCGCAGACGTAAGATCGTCTTAATATAATTAAGGTTTTAATCCGAATGGATCAATAATGGAACATATATTTAGTTCAGGTATCACGTCGACACTTTAGTTTAATCAGAGATGGTTAAGGTTCTATACAGACACAACACTTCGAATTTCCAATAGTATTTTTTCATAAAATATTAGAATTTAAAATGGCGACGACAGGGTGTTATATTTTAATATTATAATTAACAATAAGTTTAAATGAAATAGGTAATTTGTAAATACGTCATTTTCGTGTCGATGATTGTCCTTTAATTTACTAACCAAACATACTGCCTCACTGACCTCCTGTGACGACCCTCGTGAAACACTACAATAAAAAGCGTCACAATTTGAATGCGAAGTGTTTTCGAGAGGGTTAATGAGATATTCAAAATGCGAGACTACTAAGAGATGTATTGATGGTGGTAATATTAATTTTCAAGGCATCTAAAAGAGCCTATATACTTGCTTCAAAAATGTCGTTAGCCGTTCAACGTATTTGAACCACTGCTTTCGTCTGACACCGTTGTTATTTTAGCAATGGAAAAGGGATACTCTTGTCAGGGGCAATACATTACACGTTCGATTGTTTAGAGCGGTGGCAGCTCAGTTGCACATGAGACGGTGATCTTTGGTAGTGATTTACGATATACAATGAGTCGTTTCGTGATGCTCGACATTCTATAAAAATGATTAATGCTGAACGAATTTTGCCACGAGAACATTAAACTAAAAATGGTAGGAACTTCATTTCACCTGTGTATTCTACCAAGGTATTACGCCCGCTGTTTCACCAGAAAGTAAGTCACTTATAATATGGGCGCCAGCGTATGCGCTTTTCATGTGACATGTACACGTTTTTACGCGACACATGCAACGTATACACGCCGCGAACGTAAATACGGAAAGCGCGATCTTTTGCATCCGCGTCAACTGTTGTCACGATTTCACATCAGCTTTTTGTCGTCCTTCATGTTGCAGAGGCCGCAAAAAATCGTGCGTTCCTCTCCTCTAATTATGTTTGGACGTAATCTCGTTGGTTTGGCTTCCAGAGTTAAATTACTACTCGGTAAAGGAAGCAGCGAGTATAAATTTGATTGATTGATTTAATGATTGATTGCGTCTCGTCGATTTCCTTTCGCTGCGCTCTGCCCGCCCTACCCCGCCGCACCCATCACCCTCGACCCTGTCTCCGCCTTCGCCTTCTCTTTCAACCCCCTCGCCACGCCCCTCACCCCGTACCCCACCTCCGTTCCCCGCCGCGTTCCACCACAGCTTTCATCCCACTACCCTTCCTCCGTCCCCCGCCTCATTCCTATCCCATCTTGCACCCCCCCTCATCCCCGCTATCGGCTCCGTCCCCCATTCAACCCGACCTTTTTTTTCCCAACCCCTTCCCGCCCCGCCTCTGCTACTTGGCTGCCCCGGCTCTCGCGTTCTAGTGGCGCGTCGTCGTCGCCCTACAGCGTCGCGTATGCTCCCTCCCACGCCACCTTTTTCCCTTCGACGTGTTTCCCTGTCGCCGCTTTTCCGCTGGCGCCCGCGTCCTCGCCGTCGCGTTCGCCTTTTTACGCCCGGCCCTCTCCGAACGCGCGCCGTTTTTTCGCTTGCTTTCGTCCCGGGTCTCTCCGTCCTTTTCGGCGCCGTAACTGGCGCTGTTTTTCGCAGGCGCTGCCCTCGTCAGAGGTCTCTCGCAAAAGATTTCGCGCATAAAAACGTATTGTGCGCGCTCTCAAATTATTTACGATTTGTGCTCGTTTCTCTGCGGTCTCGCCCTGCGCAGACGTAGCTGGAGGTAGGTTGTGGAGGTAGTCAAATCTCAGAGATCTCCTTCGTTGTAACTCATCTGAATGTGGTTGCAGCGAAGTGAGAACAAAACACGGGTCTCCGGTGTGAGAGAATTTAAAATGACTTCTTTATATTTCAACGTGGCGTGTCATGAAGTTACTGTCGGAACACCTTTGGCATAAACTATCTTTCGCACGATGTGCTCATGAACATTTTTTTTTGCATTCTTCAAACTGTCGTTTACAGAATTCGTAAATATTTACAAATGGTCAGTATATCCAAAATCTATGGTTAAGATCCAATGTTAGTTTCAGACTGTTATAACTAGAGAATGCAAATAGTTAATTGATGTAATTACTATATTTCTTGAAATTTCTTAAGATAGTTTGAATGCTTTACAGTTTAATCTAGAACTCATTCATTCGCATTGGCGTGCGCAGTCAGAAGCAAGGTGGATGTAGGTGTTCTGAGGCCCCATTGCTATTGAACATGACATATTTTACTAGTAAATGGATAACATCTACAGCGAAGAAAATTAAATCATAATTCTAATGATACTACGTGTAATAATTCCCAAGTTGTCAGGTTCAAAAGGGAAAAAATCAAGGGTTGAACCTATTAAGGAAATATAATGCGTTAATGTCACGGTCCTTTCCGCAGTTTTGGCATATACCCTGAACCCTGTTCACAATGTTTTAGAATGTCTGTTTATCATTTCGTAATCTAATTTGCTGGGTAAAGTGTGATTTATTCTCTGAGTCACGATTTATTAAACGATGTTGTTTTGATTCGAGATATTGATTAAAATGCTTTTGCGTGGCTCAAATATTTCGTTGGCAACAAATTGTTGAGTGCCTGCTGAAGTGAAACAGCTCCTTGGGAGTACCTCGGCGTATCTGTTTCTACTTTCTTCTTGAAAACTTCTTAATGAAGTCTGCTGAACTGTCTCTGCTCTGATTTTAAATTACTTTCTGTAACTTCTGTAGACTTCGACCGCTAGAACGCAACACTAAAAGACACCTTTGCCGAAATCATTCGGTGGTTCTTCTCAGTTTCAATAACAAGTAAGGAGTTTACTGTAGTAGGAAAAATATGAAAGACTCGTGAAAATAATGTAAAGTGGGTTGTTTTACGTTTTCTGATGTAATAATGAATTAAGATTTCCTGCTTTTTTAATAAACTAGATTTGGGGTAACCTTAATTATTTGTAATGTTAATGCATTAATTCATTTATTATCTTTCAGATCGAATTAGAAGATAGAATCCTTAGATAATGCACGATGTGATTCATATTTGAGAGTATTGATGGAGGCAATTGATATAGGGGAAAATAATAATGAAGCATTTGTGTACTAGCAAACGAAAACCGAAGGAGTTGATGAAATTGTGTTGTGTTGCGGTTGATACTTGAAAGTGTGGGTTCACTGTAGAACTGAATATATTATGATGATGTTGTTCATCAAAGTTATCATCAAAATGTTATTCAAAAAGTTATCCCAAAATCATCAAAATGTTATTCTGCAAAGATTAAAGAGACGACGTATCCAGGAAAGGGGTTTCTTTATAGAATACATATGCACAAAAATTAGAGGTACAGTGGCAAATCAACCCGTAATGTGTCTATGAAACTACGATCTGGCCATATATTTTTTCAGTATGTTTATTTGCAACAAACAAAATTATTTTTCTCGCGCAGATTAATAAATATTCAACATCTTATTGTTTACTGCACGCAAAGTAGCATCTTTTATCTACGAACACGCCTCAATGAAAATGACTCCGGCTCGGTTTCTTGTTACTATATTGTGCGCAGCTTCCTCGGCGTGTGACGAAATAGATCGCTTTGTGTATTGCGAAACAGCAATTGTCTTCGTCTCTCTGACACAGAGCTGAGCGGCGCAGTAGTCCGCAGTGCGCGAGCAGCAGGAAGCGTTCACTCACCCCACCCTCGCCGTCGTCGCTCTCGTCCTCCCGCCCGCCCGCCCATCCTCCCGCCCACCCGCCCGCCCGCCCGCCCGCCCGCCCGCCCGCCCGCCCGCCCGCCCGCCCGCCCGCCCGCCCGCCCGCCTGCCCGCCCGCCCATTCTTCCGCCTGTCCGTCCTCCTGCCTATCCGCCCGCCCGCCCGTCCTCTCGCCCGTCCTCTCGCCCGTCCTCTCGCCCGTCCTCTCGCCCGTCCTCTCGCCCGTCCTCTCGCCCGTCCTCTCGCCCGTCCTCTCGCCCGTCCTCTCGCCCGTCCTCTCGCCCGTCCTCTCGCCCGTCCTCTCGCCCGTCCTCTCGCCCGTTCTCTCGCCCGTTCTCTCGCCCGTTCTCTCGCCCGTTCTCTCGCCCGTCTCTCGCCCGTTCTCTCGCCCGTTCTCTCGCCCGTTCACCCGTTCTCTCGCCCGTCCGCTCGCCCGTCCTCGCCCGTCCGCCGCCCGTCCGCTCGCCCGTCCGCTCGCCCGTCCGCTCGCCCGTCCGCTCGCCCGTCCGCTCGCCCGTCCGCTCGCCCGTCCGCTCGCGTCTCGCTCGCCCGTCCGCTCGCCCGTCCGCTCGCCCGTCCGCTCGCCCGTCCGCTCGCCCGTCCGCTCGCCCGTCCGCTCGCCCGTCCGCTCGCTCCGTCCGCTCGCCCGTCCGCTCGCCCGTCCGCTCGCCCGTCCGCCCCGCCCTGCGCCCTCGCCCGTCCCCGCCGCTCGCCCGTCCGCTCGCCCGTCCGCTCGCCCGTCCGCTCGCCCGTCCGCTCGCCCCGCTCGCCCGTCCGCTCGCCCGTCCGCTCGCCCGTCCGCTCGCCCGTCCGCCCGCCCGCCCGCCCGCCCGCCCGCTCGCTCGCTCGCTCGCTCGCTCGCTCGCTCGCCCGCTCGCTCGCTCGCCCGCTCGCTCGCCCGCCCGCGCCACACATTTTTCAGAAATCGATCAGGAGTTCGCGCAGGCGGCGGAGGCGACGCCGGGCAAAGGTCATGCCGAGCGTCTCTCCGACGTCCTCGACAGCTAGCTCGGCCAGCAGGCTCGGCCAATCGCTCATTGGGAGCTCGCGCGTTCGCCTCACGCCTTCGCTCTTGTTTCGCTTCAACCTTGGAGCTAAGAAGCCGAACGAAACTGTCATCACGTGTTATGTTCAAGTCTTTTTACTCAATATGGGGCGAGTTGAGCCGTGTACAAAAAATTTCCACATCCCATGTCCGAACGTTTTGTTTGAGAGCTATATCCCCCACGCGAAAAAAATGGTTAGTTTTAGAATCTTTCTTTCGTTGGAGAGTATTGCTCTTTCCAGTATTTATATTGTGTTTAAATTTGAGTATATGAGGGGCAAATTGAATAATAAAGACATAAATAAATCAATCATTTAAGTAAATAAAATTATTTCTAGTATAAAAATAAACAGTATCATAGGAACTGTTGCAGGAAAAAGTTGCTCTCCAGTGAAACTTCGTTGGTGGGTAAAGCTTCCGACTCGCACTCTTACTTGAATTCTGAATATTTTTGGACGAACATATTGAAATCAGCGGACCTGGATGGCTGAGATGGCTAAAAGCGTGTTCCGACTCCCGAGGGCCTCGCGTTCTGCAGATCCCAGATCAGAGGAGACCGCACGTGAGTTGGTGTCTTAAGTGTATGTTCGAATTTGCGTCCCATCGGGACATAAAGGGAACCCGGGTGTCGGCTGGTTAAAAGCCCTAGAAAAGAAAAAGAAATAAAATTTAAAATGTCCCGGCGTGTCGTTACAGCGAATGTACGCAAGAACGAATTTTCAGATGCCTGAACGCGGACGCTCTATCCACATTTGAGCGTACATGTACGGATAGAGGGAAATGGACGAAATTCTACTTGATTTTGAGTAAGACTTTAAATTAAACTTAAATTCTGTTGTTCAATATAATGAATTCTTTTTAAATCTGAGGTGCGCAGGAGGCTATACATTTATTTTCACTGTATATACATGATATCAATATATTTAATTCTTTTCAATTAAAAAAAATGTTCATATTTTTTTATCTTTTTTTCCTAGGTCAGTTTGGTCAACCCACTTGAGAAAACCATTCATGTGTATGGAACTACCCATTTTAGTGTAAGTACTGTGTCCAAATACATAATTTAAAAAAATAAAGTGTGAAATAAATGAAGTAAACGGTAAACGTATACAAGAAATGCCGATCATTAACAACAACAAAAAAGATTAAACCGTATGAACTAAATTATGATCTCTAAAAACCTCTATGCCATTTCTCTCACCCTCTTCGGTATTCAGTCTGATAGGTCTCCATTTGTATTGTCTTTCGTGTAATTCACTTCATCCTGCTGACGAAAAGGACGGGTGGCTCGCATTCATGAATACAAGCCGATTCAGACCCACATTTTTTTCGTGTTCTCTACAAATTTCATAAGATATTCCCCGTTGCAGATTCTAGTCTACAAAGTGCGTTGCAAAAAGCACACGAATATTAAAGTATAATTTTTTTCTACTGACAGAAATTAAACGGGTTGTCAACAGATCTTCAGCGCACGCGGCGAGTTTTTAAAAATGTGCACCTTTCTTCAAGGAAGATGTAAAAATAAAAGAGCAGATCAAGGAGAGGATTCGTGGATTGTATGATGATGGTGGTTTCCAACTGTAAGGGACTCCCTGATTCATCGCCTCTGAACCACGTAATCTACAGATCTTAAGAAGATTGGGCTGATTACAGAATCCAATCGACGAATGTTCTGAGCAGAGTCCTCAGCATGTGTACATTCGTCCATTTCAAATTTACACGCGGGGCGTACGTTTCTTTTTATTTATATTTAGTAAAAATAATTAAGGAGAGCATTAAGCGCGCACGCATACTTCTATATCAGCAAGTTTCCTTTGCTGCACATGAATTCAGTGGGATCTCCTAGATTTCTGTTGGTATTCATTTGAACGTCATCTGGAAAGGTAACCGATAAGAATAAATTACGTAATACGATGATTGCATGCTGACCCCCTGGAATTGTGCTATGTTCTGGCCCTATATCTCCCAGTAAAAACCAACACTCGACTGGGAATAGCCCGCAATTGCAGGTGGGTTGGCTATGGGATTTCCACAGGCAAAGAGGAGATGGTGCAAGCACCAAGTTGGCGAAATCGCCGAAGGGCACGTGCCTTCCCCGGGGCGGTGCTGTCGGTCTCCGGCGTTCGGCGCGGCGGCGGCGTCGCGCGTTTGCGCTCTCGGGCGTCGCCGTCGCAGGCCCCGACGCCTCGGCGGCCAACGCACACGTGCACAAAATGGCGGCGAGCCATGCTCACGCGCCTCTTCGGCCGGAAGCGCGGCGGGTTGCGTCGGGACCCTCAAGGAGCAGAGGGCAGAGCGCGCGCCGCGGCCGCCGCCAATCCCGCCGTTTCTTTTGATTAGGCAGTGGTAACCA
Organism: Teleogryllus occipitalis; assembly: GCA_011170035.1. Classification (NCBI taxonomy): domain Eukaryota; kingdom Metazoa; phylum Arthropoda; class Insecta; order Orthoptera; family Gryllidae; genus Teleogryllus; species Teleogryllus occipitalis. Next base: position 68,923 of record BLKR01005187.1, read on the forward strand.
CTGATTTGAGTCGAATATCTTTGGAACCAGATGATACTACATAACTTCCGATTATATAGTGTTGGCTTTTATAGTCTATTCAATCAAGGACTTACGTATTTTATGCTGATACTAAAGTTTACTAAGTCTTCAAAATTGGAATGGTTTCGTGAAACAACGAATGGTTCAATAATTTAAACAAAATTTTAAAATTAAATTTGCAAGAAAGTGTTATTGATAGTGATATTAATAAGTCATTTAGTTCCTTCAAAGCATGTAAATTCGTAACTGGGAACATGCGCACTCGTATTTTCGTTTTGTTGAAAGATGCGATTGTTCGTAGATTTTCAATTTAAGACTTACGTATGGTTTGTAGATTTCTGGGATTTAATGCTGTAAATAATAAACTGCAAATTAACTGCAGTTGTTCTCTAGTATAGTCCAATAGCTTTACCGCTTCGTTGTTTCCACGGGCCTATTCTTCCCGAAGTTCCTTTGCAATCATAAAAATGTGAAGTACTGATCGAACGTAAGTACGAGGAAGAAATGCGTTAAATTTGAGTTAACTTTTATTCGAAAGAAAATTGAACTGTCAGATATCACTTTCGCCAGTCGCTGTCAAGAGAATTTTAAAATCGTCTTAGCATTCTAATTCTTTCATGTTAATTAAAAAAAAATACGGGTTATCTGTAAAATATAGTTCTTTATTTTCCGAAAAATCTCTTCGCATTCTTATCGTTTTTATTCCTTGCACTTCACTTTTTCTTTGCTCCGTAGTGTTAGTTGTAGATATACTAGCACATCTGGAACATATGCACGATTTTTATGTGCGAACTTTTGTTACTCTTCCTTCTCCATTTCTCGCTGTAATAGCTGTAAATATTTTTTTGAAATCTCTTTTCCAGACGTAATATTCGTGATACAATTTTACACCAATGAAAAGCAAGATCTGCTTCCGTCTTTTAATACTAAGCCGTCCATGTGTCGGAAAAACACGTAGCGATTTGTTATCAAACATCTCTAGTAGTTGAAACGGTCTTGAGTATAACATACCGAAGCATTAGTCTAAACGAAGTACAGAGGAAGTCGTTCGTAATTCCGTTCCATTGCATCTCTTCATATTGTCAACATCCATTGTATGGGCTCGAAATCACGCCTTGTTCGCATATCCTGCGTCAATCCGTTTGCCTTGGCAGCTCGCAGGTAGATGCCGCAGCGCTCTGCGAGGCTCTTGAAGACTCATTCTTATGGTGGATACACATGACGCGTAAAATTATATCTAGCGAATGTTCGCATGCGCAATGGATTTCGTACGCATAAAAATTGCGTACGAAATGCGTGCGCATGCGTAATGAGTACTCATAACGAACGCGAAATAGGAATTGCGTACGCATCCGTAATGGATTTCGTAGTTTTAATTTTTGTATCGTTCTTGGTCTGCAGATGGGGTATTGTTGCAATTGTAAGCCTATATATAATAAAATTTTATGTCTTTACCAATGTGCTTTATTTAATTTATTAGCACGTGTCGGCTTCTTTGCGTTTTATGTCAATTTTGGGGCAGTCGATAAAATTAATAGGCGAGCCAATGTTGAACACAGTTTATTTCATACTTAAACCTCCGTTTTATAAACCCAACCCGGGCGTCTTCCTGGACCCCCTTCCTGGGCGACTTCTGGCGCTCGCTCCTCGCAGCGTACCCAAAGTTGGCCCGGCGACCCTGACGCCTAGTGACAATGGCGCGCCCGCACCCGCGCCCGCGCCTCTCCTCGTTGGGCTGCCGGTGCGGCCTGGTCACTCCCTACGGACCAAGAGAACCTTGGCCGACGACCGCCCACAGAGGCACCTACCGCTGCTGCGAGTCCTCCCTGAACCATGCTGCCACGAAGAGGCCTCTTGGTCACCGCTCTCGCCTTCGATCCGTAGAGAATTTTCGACCCTAGCGAGATAGCTATAAGAAAAACTAATTTTCACGTTGTGAAGGCACCATGGGTCTTATGCAGAATCAGGGCGTTGTTGCCGTTGCGACACGGTCGCTTGCCGCTCGCTCCACAATCGTCAAAATCACGGTCACTTTTCTCAATATATGCATCTAATTTTTAAAAAATGTTTATTTCCTCACTTCCTACTACTATTATTATTATTATTATTATTATTATTATTATTATTATTATTATTATTATTACAGCCGTATATAATTACTCGTAGTTTTATATTTATATATATATATATATAGGCAGATTATTGTATCTTTTTGTCTTCCCCCCCCCCTTTTTTCAATTTCAAATCTCATTTCTATCAATAACCAATAAAATGTAGAATACTTGAAATCTGGCAAATGTTGATCAGTAATATCAGCGCATGGAATTTGAGATGTACCATACGTACAAGATCGTCGAATTTCATTTCTCTACTGATTTTATACTTCAGTCCAGTTAACTTTATTTTTCTCGGGGTCGGTATTTCTCCATTCTCATTTTCTAAGAAATTCTAAAGAAGAAATGTCCGCTTATATCTGTTGCTCCGCAAAGTTCGTTCAAACGATTGAGTCCGCTTTTGGATGTTTTCCTTTTAAGTTCTCAAATATTTTGAAAATGTTTTTACCACTTAATTATTTCACCCTTTACCCTGCGATCTATTTAGATATCTTACAATTGACCCACGTTTCACTAAATTACGTATTACTTTTCTTTATCACTGCACATCCACCAGCAAAAATCGACTGACCAGAATACCCAGCAAGATAAAATTCTCGAAAGGGTTTCTTGTGATTATTAGAGTATTGATTTGGATGGTCTCTTCCGCTGATGACGTCATATAAACAAATACTTCCTTTCAACCCTACAGGTTACATCTGCGCCTTGTCTTTTCATCGCGACTCCCGTCGTCGTTTTACGTCGCGCGCGGCTCGACTTCAAAACAAACATCAAATACACAGAAGTAACGCATCAGAAGACCTTCGGGTGATGATAGAAAATAATTTCATCATTTTACTCAAAACTTTGTCCATGGAAGTTTTCAATTGGACTTCAAGAACGAAAATGTTCCAGCGACGATATATTTTAATGCACAAATTAAAAATACACACTTGTTCGTTGACAAATAATTTCTTTTAAGAGACACATTTTGACGCATTGATAAAATGAAAGCATTTTCCCCCTGCTCAAGTAACTGAAATATTGTATCGAAATTTTTCTCAATAATTCCACCAATTTTTGGATGTGTTTTAACGGTCTAAATGAAAAGGTGTTTAAAAAAAATAGTTCCGCAGAAATCCAGAGTTTTCATTATTTTATATAAAAAGCAAATGAATGACACATTTTTCATGATTACCATCGTGTTCCCCGTCATTTTCTCTACAGGACTGTTTTTCTACTTACTTTGTCAACAATCGACTTAGCAACAGTGCACGAAATTCTTCCATAAGAATAACGTTGTCCATAAGAGCCCATTGTGCCTTCACGACGTGAAAATGAGTATAGGAAGAGTTCAATCGCGGGAGGAGAATTCTAGCGGCCAGCTGCTTTGATCGGTAATTTTCCGTGGTTTCTCTGGCCAATACTAGGCGAATACTGGAGCAGACCACAGACCGCACGCGATATTTCCTTCCTCTTCCTTGCACATGCACTACTTTACCACACATGCTGGGAGACCGGTCGCAGGGCTTCGAGCTTGTCCAGGCTGGGGCGGTGCCCCGCTGGTGGGAGACACTGGTTGGTGGAAACACCCTTAGCTGGCAGTAGGTCGTCGTCGGATCTCACCAACCAGCGAGGGAAGATCACGCACCCGGAATCATTAATCAATTAAAAAAAATCCCCGTAGAGTCCCCATCCGGAGCTGTCGAGCTGCCACAGTTCCTTCTTCCGATATACTTGGATTGGAATAGAGTGACTTTTGATCAGCTGGATGCGCTTATCCCATCAGGAGCTTCGTTACGACTTAATTTTTGTTATTGAAGCTCCTGATTGGATAACTACGTCCCAGCTGACATACTTCACAAGTCACTCTACTTAAATCTGAGACTGGAGACACCTGCGAGTGTTTTTTCTCGGGGCCCGCCGGCCGCTCTCTCCACTTGAGCGCGCCGCTGCATTTCCCGGTCGAGCAGCGCTCCTCCAGAGTGGAAGGGGGTGGGGGACTGCAGGCGGGTATGTGCCGTGTCCCCGCGCTGTTGTGGCCGCTGCGAAAATTACGCCCTTGGCGCAACGAGGGCCGCGCGCAAGCACCGCCTTTGTTTGCGTTGTCACCGCTAACACCCGTAAGCCCGCGGCGTCGCCGCGCACCGGCGAACACGATGGCGTCCTCCACCCTTGGTCATCACCATTATCGTCATATCTGTTGTCTGACATTCAACTCGTATACTGGTTGAATTCTTGAGTTCCAAATGGTGGATCTGATACTTTTTCCCCCTAGGGCTTTTATCCAGCCAACAGCCGGTTACCCTTTACGTCCCGATGGGACGCATATTCGACCATACACTACACCAACGCACTTGCGGGCTCCTCTGATCTGGGGTCAGCAGAACGCGAGGCCCTCCGCGACAACACATACAAAGTCAAGGGACAAACAACCATGCCCAAGGTGGGACTCGAACCCGCGACTTTTCGGACCGAAGCGCTGAGTCGGGATTCGCTCTTAGCCACCTCGGCCATCCAGATCGGCGGATCTGATAGTTGTTAATGAAATAACCATAGACGTGGTAAAGACAACATCAGAGGTCATTATTTTCTTCGGCCCTTCCGAGTTTTCCACCACTGAATGACATTGACCAGGTGTCGACACGTCCATCAGGTGTCGGTCGCCGCGTGCAATATGCCACGTCGATGTGAAGGGAACTCCACCGCTAGTCTCCGCGTGCGCGCGCGCGCTGTCGCGTGTGTGTTCAATCGTTGCGGCAAGGGCGGTGGATACAGCGGCGGGCGTGATGCACGCCGCGTGCTCTGTTCCGCCACGCACCGACGCACCGGCGCTACACACGGGCGCGGTCTCGGATGCGGCTGGGCTGTGACCTGGGCGCTGCGCCACAGCGCTCCACGTGAATCGGCCGCGCGGCTGAAAGTCTCCGCTTTCATAGATTGCGCAGCGTAAAACAATAGAAGGCAACTGCATTTCTGGATAATATTTTCTGTTGAACTTCAATGACATATGATTGGTCAGATTTTAAAACCAGGTACGTCTGTTGTGAGAAATTTACATGAGCGCAGAAAAACAACTCGAAAGACGATAAATTTCTTCCTATTTTTGTCCGTTTAATAGATGATTCCGTTTCATTTATAAAAGTGGACAGAATAAGAATGTAAGATATTTCCCTCCCCCATTTTATTATTCATTAAGTCGTAAGTCAAACATGTTAGATCTTAAAAATCTCCCTTATTTTCTTGAGCGGTTATAGAATATATGGTTTGAGCTGTTGTGACATTAAACTGCGAGCTTTTAACTGATGATAGGTAGTTGTTTAGTGACTCTGAACGCGTTTATATACGATTTTTCACAGAAATGAGACTTACGAGGTTTTAAAATTTGATTATCGATATGGCGTTAAGTAGGTAATAAATAAAACATTGTACAAGGCGAAATGAGACTGAAAAAGAAATGAGATTTGTATGATCCGCTATAGAATATTTATGCAATGTATGTATACATTTTTGGTTGATCTCACAATTTAGTGCGCTGGCTGCGCTCTTGAAATATGTGAATGGAACTAATCTGGAAAACTCTGAACACGAAGTTTATACAGATCTTTCGGAACAGTAAAATACTCGAACCTTTTATATTGCAATTCTTTATTATACTTATGACAAGCACTGGAAATCGCTACTACAAAATTAATTGTCTCTTAATTCGTTAGTTCAGTAATGACCTAAAAATCAACGAAATATGCAAGCATTTATGACCTAAAACCTATATAAATATGATCTAAAAAATTAAAATATGAAGTTATACAAGTTTATTTTTTTTAAATTCCTTTTAATTTTTTAGGTATAACAAATAAAAAAAATTCACTCATTGTGAGTACGGTACATACGGCTTACATTCTTCGGAACTAACTAGCATTTTAAAAAATTGCTTGTGTCTGTAAAACAAATCAAGTACAGTAAAATAAAACCCATCAAACCAAACGACTTGCTTTACTACTGCATACTTGTTTAAAATAATCCTTCTCTTTCAGATAATCCTTTGTAGTATAATTTTTGAGTTTATTTGTGACAATACCACCTGATACATTGTCATGCAAGATACATTTTCAAGCCTTTAATTCTCGTGTCCTTAAAAATATGACCTACGTATATATTTGGGCCAAAATCTGGCCAAAATATGAGCTTTTACTAAAAACGGTCCTTAAAATATGACAAATATATGCATTTATGGCAGAATTTGGCCCAAATATGACCCTTCACTAAAAACTCTGTAAATATGACTTTATATGCACAATAAAAATACGTTTTCCTAGTCGACAATACCTGGATTCGTGCATAAATTGTTTTAAAATTCACCCGAAGGTTCAGAAGAAATAAATGACTTGTCATTAAAATCCGGGACCTAGGAATGACTGCAGCATTCGTGTGTTGCACTGGGCACCGAAAATTCGAGGAAACTGTGCTCCCGCGTAGTTGCAGAGTTCCAGCACCTGAGCTCCGCTGCCGCGCGCGTGTTAGTGCAATGCGGGACGACGTGAAACCGCCGCTGCAGTGCAGACAGGGCATGGAATTCCGAGCCACGCGCAAAGACCCGTCACCGGCTGGGATTTTCAGAGACGCGAAACGAAAAGAGAGAGAGAGTTGGCAATACGCGACAGTTGTTCGGACAACGCGCGTACTCATATGAGCTCAGTGTAAATTCTAGTATTTGTGTGGTTGTCCAATGTGTGAGAGAGGGTGAGATGAATAAGTTGTCATATTAATATATAGATGTAATGAAGAGATTTTAAATAAAAGCTGACAGATTTCCCTAAAAGGGAAATCTCTGTTTCACATTAGTGAAGAGAGTTTGTTTCACATTAGAGAAGCCTTTTGGGGAAACCGCTACTGTTTTAGAATGATGCAAATCGCATTTCTGTTTTATAATGAAGTAAAAATGTTAAATAATATCTGACATTAATATTGAAGTCGGTTCTTTCTAGTCTGTTTGTGTGGTCACACAAACATTTCTAAACTTTGAGTTCTCTTGCAAATTATTTTTTCGCACGTTAATCACACTTTCTGATGGTAATTTTTATGTATATAATTGCCTTCAAACGAATTAGAAAATACTGACTTCGTGCATTAATGTCCATAACAGTGAGTTTAAAGTAGGTTTTGTTCTAATTATTAATTTCTTAAAGCTTGCACATGTTGGCAAGGAGTTAAATCTTACCACATTGAAATATATTTGTGCGGCTGTTCTGCAATTATCAACATGATAAAGAGCATTTATTAATTTAAACATAACAAAGACTTAGTAACGTTACGAAGATCATAAACATCTTGTTAATGTCATCATTACAATAGTATTCTACGGGTTAGATTAAATTTTAAAATCGTTTTTTTCTTCTGTGCTTAATTTATTAATTCTTTGTGTACGGTTGCGGTATGTCGTCTGTTTCACACTATTGTTCTCCTGTAACTTTTGTGTGAACATCGGTACTAAACCTATTTACAAAGCACGATGATCCTTGAGTGTCTTTTATGGTAAGTAAAACGTGAAATTACTCATCCACATTTAATAATGACGGTAATTAATTAAATTAATAACGGTTCATTTTCCCTTATTATTCGGTGTTCGGTTAACTAGTAAAAGTAGTTAGAATGTTAATTAAATTAAAAATAGACTACTATCGAACTGTAACGACTAGCGTACTATCGTATATACCGTCTAGTGTATTATCGCATGTGCCGCCTAGCGTACTCTCTCGTTCGTGTGTATCGCCTAGCATACTATCTGGTTCACGTGAGAAACAAAATGGCGGAAGCTTTCATTTACCCGGCACAACTATGAAGTGGCAAAAAGACGTGATTTCACTTCGTGAACAGAAGGAATCTTACGAAACAGTTAATTCATTAATGCATGTTGTAATATATTACATTACTCATACTACAAATTTATTTATTTGTCGCTAATTCAAGTATTATCGAAAGATTGAAGTTCACATTAGCTCTCGCGTCGTAACGTATTAAATGGTCGTAAATTGGATGTTTATCAATTAATATTCGGCTTAAAGCGTTTCACTTACATTTACTGTTAGTAAGTAAGATGCCTTATAAATAATAATTAACAGGAAACAGCAATTTTGCATTCGAACATTGACAATAGGGTTTGTGTCGAAAAAATTCCGAATCGCTACTTCATATCCGCTCATTGTGTTTTGGTGAATAAGCAATAGCAAGAACTTATCGTGCAGTTCGCAATTCCTTTGATTTCGGTTTACTAAATTCCCGAAGAGTATTGCTAAATTCTTTGCAAATTTCACAGTCTTCCACCTTAACGTTTCTATATTTCATGATTGCCCTAAACTCAAGGTCTGCGCAAGTAATCCTATTCCGAGAAATCTCGGCTGCAGGATAGGTTGTGACGCACTCTCGCCCAGAAAAAAAATTATCTCCGGACCAAAGGCGAACAGCGGATGTGGAGCAGTCAGATAATTGCTGATCTTCGAACAGAAGACTCGAGGCTCAGGTCATCAATTCATGTCACTCCCGGGCCTCTTAACGGGATGTCCTAGGGTTCGAGTCCCGACGATGGACTCTTTTCAACTCTAGCTAGATCGAATTCAGCCGCTGTCTGGAGGAGAATTCTGGCGGCCGGCTGGTCTGATAGGTAGTTTATCGTGGTTTCTCCGATCAACAGCAGGCGAATGCCGGAGCAGTACCCTCAAAAAATGGGCCTCGGACCGCACACGATATTTCCTTCCTCTTCTGTGTCTTATCACTTCTTACTTACTCTTACACGCACTATGGTACCATACGGGATCATACAGCTTATGGGAGATAACTGGATGGGAAAAATCCCGCAAGCCGATATGTAGGTCGGCAGCGGATCCCACCATCCAGCTAGGGATGAACGCCGCCCCCTCCCGTAATAAAACATTCACCAGATTTACAGCACTAATTGCCATAGTAGGTAACACGCCTGGAAACACGAAATAATCGATGAATCGGACGGGAAAGATCGGAAATTTGTCGAAGGGTTTGGGATACGGTAAAACACGAGACGCGGAAGCCCCAGCGGGTAAAATGTCGTGCAATCCCGAGCGTGTGTACGGGGTCGCTTTACTGTTCCGGTTTCGGTTTACGTCACTGCTTCTGAGAAGGACGATAACTTCCGTGCCCGAGCGCTCGGCGCGACTCCGCCTCGCAGGAACGCGTGACCTCCAGGAGGACGGCGACGGAACGGCGGCGGCAGCAGCGCGCCGCTGCGCCGGCGGCGGCAACGGCGTAGAGCCCTGATACGGGTGGCGGCGGCGGTGGGAGCGGACGCTTTGCGTCGCGCCGCGCTCAAGATAAGCGACGCCGCCACCGCCATCGCCGCCACCGCCGCTGACACCGCCGCCGCTGTCGCTCGAGCTGAGGAAGGTGATAATGGGGGCCGCGACGGGTGTTCACGCCGTTTCAGGACATTTCCTTCACTTTATTACAGCGCCGTGGAAACCCGATGGCTGTGGAACTGAGTTGACTGTTGTCGGCGGAATACGGGAGACGTGTACTTCTACTCGTAGAGTTAGGAATACAAGTGTACAGCGCGCGTTTATCGGCTCAGTGGGACGTGAAAGGCAATGAATCGTATTTATTCGTGCTATATATTTACGTCTAGTTTCATATTTTATATGGAATCTGTTAATTCTTACTTCTGCCATTGTACGATTTTGTTTATTGTAAGATTGCTGATTCGTAATTGGACATGTAAAGTTGATTCATTGGATTGCCGACATTTCCACGTATGCTTTGGTCACCGGTCTTTTCTGAAGGGCTACGTGCGCTTTCCTAACGGCTGGCGTGACAGCGACAGCTTTGACGACGACCACAACAAAGAGGGCGACGCGTCACGCATTGGCCAGCGTTCAACTGACCCCACTGGCGCGGTGCTCGCGGCGGCGGCGGCTGTGCGCGCAAACGCGGGCGACGCTGACGGTTGCGGAAGCAGGCTTAGTGCCGTGTCGGATACCAATGAATGCGTCTGCCTGCTAGCGGGTTTACTTTTCCGACCAAGGCGAGGCGAGTGAAGACGATACGAATTGTACCAATTATCTCCCATAGGAGTCATATCGCGTTGTTACGTTTATTGTTCGATTGCTGATTTATAATTGCGTACCTTGGGGAATGTATCGATGTTTCGTGCTCGATATATTTGTTGTCGATTTTTTAATGCAAGGGTAAAGGTACTATAATAATAACAAAATCCTGTAATAATTTATCAAAAATTTGAACATTCGTTGAGACCAAGTGAACAAGGACGAAGAAGAAATTGTTTTCGTCGAGGAATGTTGCATATTATTTGTGTTACTGAACACAGTAATAAAGTTTAGTGTTTTATAAGTATTATTTTTGACTTTTGTTTTGTCAAATAAATTTTAGTAAAAATTAGTAAATACGGTTACTCACAAATTAAATTGTTCCTCCACGCAAACAGGAGGTAGGCTACTAAACCAGTTATTAACACATCGGATGTATAAAAACATCGAAGATGATATTGACATCCATGTTTTAATTTTGAACAATGATATTTTGAAACATCAAAATTTGGTTGGCAATGTCGCATCCCCACTCGAAGAAGATAAATTCTTTACCTAAAAATACCATTTTGTTACGTTTTAAAATAAAAAAAATAAAAGTTTACGGACCGTGATTTCACAGTTAATTCAGATACCCCCCTCAGAAAACAACAATTAACGAGATAATGATTTTGTCATCATGCTACAGCGTACTAAATCTTGGGTAGAAAATAATTACAGTCTTTATTTGTTCACGTAACATATATCATATTGGAAATCCATACTACATAAAGCAATGGCTCCGTTCGTTAACTATGAACCACTGAAAACAGCCCAATACCGCATTATAATTAAGCTTTTTCCCCTTAAGACGTCATCTTCCTAAAAATGTTATATTCTTCTTGATGGCCACCCAATTCTGATTCACCTTTCTCTGCTAGTAATAGGACAACGTGTTACTACGTTACATTCCTCTTGAGAAAAGTAGAAACGTTCTTTAATTAAAGTGATAATCATAGTAAATTTTCATTATTTCATGATAACCGGGGTTGAAAAAGAAAAGAGTAATAGTAGTTTGTAACTTGTAAAAGACTCGTAGTATTTGATCGTTGGTATCTTTGAACAGCAAGAATATTCTTGAAGTCGCCTAAGATGTTGCAATTCTTAATGACATTTGACACCATCCGGTTCTCTGCTGCGCTCTGGTCGAGTCTATTTGAAGCTTATCGGTATTGCGGTGTCACTGACAACTTGTAGATGCCGTTAAATTGAACATCATGCGCGTTTCGTCTGCTCACAACGGATTTTTAAAATGGCCTATTCCTGCTTTACGCCGTTTCATATTAAATAGGAAGTTTTAGCACCCGATGTACTACAAATCACGTAACATTGGACGTTAGGAGCTGGAGTACAAAAAGGGTACTAGCGGGCTGGCGATGTACGTCGCGCATTAAAACTTCGCTGACAATATTTTACGTATTATATCATGCAACGTTCTGGTTTGTCCGAGTGCGTACGAGACGGTTAACTGTCTCATTTTTCAGAATTTTCATTATACTCTTGCTTAGCACAAACCATATTTCTAATATGTAAATGCTTGTTGGAGGAGCCGTGAATAAATTGAAAGCATGGTTCCGCATAGTTTTGGATTGCTATTTTGGAGACGGTCTGCAAGTACGAGGTTAGGTAACTTGATAAGGAAATAAGACTATTGAGTATTGGTTTATTAGAATATAGATAAGAAGGCAGTTTCCAATGTTATGGGATGTACTAAAACAAGGTGTATTGTATCAGATCGGCCTTTTACGTCGTACCTCTTGTGGTCATCGATCGAACCATAGCAAATAATGCGAGACTTAATTGACCATATTATGTTGAGTTGTATTTTTACAATAGCCGTAGGTACTTGTACCGCTTGCATTTTTTTAAAACTAGGATTCGGGAGAAGGCCTGTGTCTCTTCACTGTTCGAAGCACAGTGATTGGACCATTTTGCGATCGTAATTTCTTATCGAGTTAGAACTGACCGAAGAAAATTTAAACGGCAGTGCCTAGAATTGGTATCAGATGCAGTTTCGACTTCCATTTATTGTAATGACACTGCTATGCTATATTCGTAGGTCCGTGCAAGGCTCATGTTCGTCACAACATAGACATGTTAGATTGCAAGGTGCGAGTCAAAAATTGTTCAAAACTAACTGGAATAAGGACGTAACAGAGCATTTGCTGAAAGGGTTCTGTGTTTTCTCTTGGACTGATTCTTGTTTTCTAATGCTAAAAGCTCAGCCGGCATCATCGCAGACTGTCCGTCATACCTCGTAGTGTTTCGTAGCTTTCACCTTTCGCCAGTTCGTGCTTTTTCTTCCGTCCAATGTTAAAAACGCATCTTAGTACATTTTATTTACTCCAAATCTCATATTTACGTGACTCATAGGTACGTAAATTTCTAACCATCTAGGTACGTAATCTCACCATCCAAACAAACTAATCCAGCCTCAGCAACTCCACTTACATCAGCTAATATATGATAGTTGGCCATTCCCAGTCAATATAGCAGATTTGGATCATAAAATAGTCTTTCTGTATAATTCGATCAAACGCCGTTGCCGATGAAGTTCTTGAGTTAGGTGGCGTCGCTGAGTGGTAGGTGGCGTCGCTGAGTGGTAGGTGGCGTCGCTGAGTGGTAGGTGGCGTCGTTGAGTGGTAGGTGGCGTCGCTGAGTGGTAGGAGGCGTCGCTGAGTGGTAGGAGGCGTCGCTGAGTGGTAGGAGGCGTCGCTGAGTGGTAGGTGGCGTCGCTGAGGGGTAGGTGGCGTCGCTGAGGGGTAGGTGGCGTCGCTGGGCGCTAGGCGGTGTTTCGGAGCGGTTATCAGCGTCCCATAGCCGAGCGGTAAGCGGCATTGTAAAACGGTAGGTGCCATTACGCAGCAGTCTGCAGCGTCGCGATGCGGTAGGCGGCGCCGTGAAGCAGTAGGCGGCGTCGTGATGCGGTAGGCAGCGTCAGTGAGCGGTACATGGCGTCGCTGAATGCTAGGCTGATTTGCGGAGCGGTAGGCGGCGTCGGGAAGTGGCAGACGACGTCTTGACGCGGTACGCGGTATCACTGGGCGTTAAGCGACAACGAGTGGTATGCGTCGTCGTCGTGGAGCGGTAGGCAGCGCCGCGACGCGCTTGGCAGCTTCATGAGCGGTAGGCGGCGTCGCTGAGCGGTAGGCGGCGTCGCTGAGCGGTAGGCGGCGTCGCTGAGCGGCTGGCGGCGTCGCTGAGCGGCAGGCGGCGTCGCTGAGCGGTAGGCGGCGTCGCTGAGCGGTAGGCGGCGTCGCTGAGCGGTAGGCGGCGTCGCTGAGCGGTAGGCGGCGTCGCTGAGCGGCAGGCGGCGTCGCTGAGCGGCAGGCGGCGTCGCTGAGCGGCAGGCGGCGTCGCTGAGCGGCAGGTCACGTCGCTAAGCGGCAGGCGAAGTCGCTGAGTGATTGGCAGTGTGGCTAAGCCCGGTAGGCGGCGTCGCTGTGCGGCGCGAGGCGGCGTCGCTGAGCGGTAGGCGGCGTCGCTGAGCGGTAGGCGGCGTCGCTGAGCGGTAGGCGGCGTCGCTGAGCGGTAGGCGGCGTCGCTGTGCGGCAGGGCGGCGTCGCTGTGCGGCAGGGGGCGTCGCTAAGCGGCAGGCGGGGTCGCTAAGCGGCAGGCGGGGTCGCTGAGCGGCAGGTCACGTCGCTGAGCGGTTGGCGGCGTCGCTGAGTGATTGGCAGTGTGGCTAAGCGGTAGGCGGCGTCGCTGTGCGGCAGGGGGCGTCGCTAAGCGGCAGGCGGCGTCGCTGAGCGGCAGGTCACGTCGCTGAGCGGTTGGCGGCGTCGCTGAGTGATTGGCAATGTAGCTAATCGGTAGGCGGCGTCGCTGTGCGGCAGGGGGCGTCGCTAAGCGGCAGGCGGGGTCGTTAAGCGGCAGGCGGGGTCGCTGAGCGGCAGGTCACGTCGCTGAGCGGTTGGCGGCGTCGCTGAGTTATTGGCAGTGTGGCTAAGCGGTAGGCGGCGTCGCTGTGCGGCAGGGGGCGTCGCTAAGCGGCAGGCGGGGTCGCTGAGCGGCAGGTCACGTCGCTGAGCGGTTGGCGGCGTCGCTGAGTGATTGGCAATGTAGCTAATCGGTAGGCGGCGTCGCTGTGCGGCAGGAGGCGTCGCTAAGCGGCAGGCGGGGTCGCTGAGCGGCAGGCGGCGACGCTAAGCGGTAGGCGGCGTCGCTGGCGTACGTGGAATCGCTGATCGGTTGGAGGCGTGGCAGATCTAGGTTAGGCGGCGTCTTGGAGAGGTTGGCGGTAGCTAGTCGGCGGTGCCAAGCAGTAATAATCGGTATCGATGGGAGGGAGGTAGCGGGCGTTGCTGCTTTTCAATGTTTCCGCAAACGCTCATAGGCGCGTTTGCTAAAACTCGGAAACCGTTGGTTAAGCGCGAAAATTAGATCTATTGTATTTGTCGTTGCCATGGAAATTTGACGTTGCTATGAAGTATTTGATGTCGTTACACGATATGTGAAACCGTTATGAAGTAGTTGACGTCGCGATCTTGTAGATATCGCCGCTACTTTATATTTGACGTCGCCACGCGTATTTGACGTGTTTTGCTACTCGTTATTCGGTTTTGCTATTCGACTTTGCTGTTCTCTGTTCGGCTTTGCTGTTCTCTGTTCGGCTTTGATTCTCATTATTCAGATTTCCTGTCATCTCATCATCTTTGCAACGCTCTATTCAACAACGTAGCGTACTATTTGGCATTACAGCGCTCTATTCGGCCATGTTGCGTGATATTCGGCTTTGCTACGCACTTGTCGGCGTTGCTATGCTCTAGCTGCCATTGCCCTCCTGGAGCAGGCGTTTCAATGCTGTGTTTTGTGTTGCTATACTCTAGAGGATGTTGACACGCGCAAATGGGCAATCCTACTTGCAAATCAGCGTTGCTACGCTTCAGTTTTGAGTTGCTACACCGACAGAAATTGCATTAAATTGAATGTAGATAAAATGCTCGACGGTACATGCTTTTTTAATGTACCTTGTGTATTAATGGGAGATTAATGTACCGGTACATCGATTTTAATTTACGTATTAAATTTAATGTAGATTTAATGTACGGCTGTTGACTTAACTTATTTGTCTACATTAAATTTAATTGTTCACGTACATATTTAATGTACATGTACATTAAATTTAATTTACGTACATGATAATTACTTTCATGTCCTTCATATTAAAAGTAATGCACATATTTCTGAGAGTGTACGCTAGTCTCTGTTGCTAAGTTCTTGTCGTCGTTCCTAAGGTTTAGTCCGTATTTGCTACGCTATAGTTGGCATTTCAACGTGCTAGTAGGCGTTGCTTCACGCTAGTCGGCTATGCTTGACTCCAGTCGGTGTTGCTACGCGAAATTTTGTATTGCTACCTTGTAGTCGGCGCTTCGGCTACGCTATATTTTGCGGCGTTACACTGTAATCGGCCAAGTTGTATTCTGCGTTGTTACGCTGTATTTGGCACGATAAACTGTATTCGCAATCACTGCAGATGATTCGGCATTGCTTCGGCGTTTTCCGCAATGCAAAAATGATTTTCTGCGACGCTACTGTATATTCGGTGTTGCTTCTCTCTATATGGTGTCTCTTTTCTGTAGTTGGTATCGCTACTGGCATCGCTATTCTGTTTTTAGCGCCACTACTTTGTATTCAGCCACTCTACTCTGCACTCGCCACCGCAATCCTGTTCGGCAACGCTACCTTGTATTCGGCGCCTCCACTCTGTATACGGTGGCGCTATTCTTTATTGTCCCACACTAAACTGTATTCGGCGACGCTATTCTACGCAGTGTCGGTAATTTATATGACATTCCGCTGTGTAAGAATTCGCTACTCTGTATGCGGCTTCGTTACTTCGTATTCAGCGTCGCTATTCTGTAATTGGCGTCGATATTCTGTGTTCGGCGTAGCTACTCTGTATTCAGGTCCGCTGTCCTTTACACGTCATAGCTACGGCTGTAATAGGCGTCGCTACGCTGTCCCTGCACATTATTCAGCATCGCTATATTATATTTGGCGTAGTTGCGCTCTATTCAGCGCCGTTGCGCCACTTTGGCCGTCACTGAGTTGTTTTCGGCGGTGCTGTCTATGATACGTCGCTACATTGTTTTGGGCGTCAGCATACCGTTTTCGACATCCGAAAGCAGTATTCTGCGTCGCTAATAAGTATATTGCGTCGCTGCATTTCATTCGGAAACGTGCTGTGGTATCACGTCTCTGTATTCGGCGTCGCTTCTCTGTATTCGGCGTCGCTTCTCTGTATTCGGCGTCGCTCCTCTAAAATCGTTGTCGCTGGACTGTATTCGCTATTGCTACACTGCATTAGACATCCTGCACTGCATTCGGCGTCGCTATACTGAGTTCGGTATTGCTGCACTCTATTTGCCTTCGCTGTGTTCTATTTGGCATTGCTGCGCTGTTGGGCGTCTCTGCACTGTGTTCGGCGTGACTGCCTTGTATTCGGCTTGGCTACACTGTGTGGCTGCGATGTATTATGTATGGCTGCGCTGTATTCTGTGTGGCTGCGCTGTACTCGGCGTGGCTGTCGCGGTCGCCGCGGAGAATTCATTGCCATTACGCTGCATTCGGCGTTGCTGCACGGTATTCACCCACGCTGTGCTGTATTTGGCATCGCTGCCCTGTATTCGGCGTCGGTGCGCTTCATTCGGAAAACTCGCTCGGCGACACTGAGCTGTATCTGCGACGGTGAACTGTTTTCGGCGACGCTGAAGTGAATTGGGCGTTGTTACGCATTATTCGGCAACTCTGCGCTGTTTGGAATCTCGTTACGGTGTATGGGATGCCGCGGCGCCAAGTGGAGCGCCGCTACACTGTGGCATCACTACGTTGCTCTCGCCGCCGCCGCGCTGTACTGGTCTTCATTGTAGTGTATGGGGCGTTGCTGCGCTCTACGGAACGTCGCTGCGCTGTATGAAACGTCAGTACGGTAGATAGAGCCTCTATACGCTCTATGATGCATCGTTACGTTATATGGCGCGTCAATATACTGTTTATGGCGTCGTTACATTGTACTGGCCGTCGCTACGTCACTGCGCTGTATGGGACGTCGCTGTGCGTTATGTGACGTC
The DNA here is from genome assembly GCA_011170035.1 of Teleogryllus occipitalis. Classification (NCBI taxonomy): domain Eukaryota; kingdom Metazoa; phylum Arthropoda; class Insecta; order Orthoptera; family Gryllidae; genus Teleogryllus; species Teleogryllus occipitalis. The sequence goes on from BLKR01005187.1 coordinate 86,218, forward strand.
CCTATGCGCTTTGCGACGTTGATATGCGCCATGGGAAGTAGCTGCGAGCTATGGGACGTCCCTATGCGCTATTGGAGGTTGCTGAGCTCTATGGATCGTCGCTGGGCGCTATGGGACGTCGCGGGGCGCTATGGGACGTCGCGGGGCGCTATGGGACGTCGCGGGGCGCTATGGGACGTCGCGGGGCGCTATGGGACGTCGCTGGGCGCTATGGGACGTCGCTGGGCGCTATGGGACGTCGCTGGGCGCTATGGGACGTCGCTGGGCGCTATGGGACGTCGCTGGGCGCTATGGGACGTCGCTGGGCGCTATGGAACGTCGCTGGGCGCTATGGGACGTCGCTGGGCGCTATGGGACGTCGCTGGGCGCTATGGGACGTCGCTGGGCGCTATGGGACGTCGCTGGGCGCTATGGGACGTCGCTGGGCGCTATGGGACGTCGCTGGGCGCTATGGGACGTCGCTGGCCGTTATGGGACGTCGCTGGCCGCTATGGGACGTCACTGCGCTGTATGGGACGTCGCTGTGCGTTATGTGACGTCGCTATGCGCTTTGCGACGTTGATATGCGCCATGGGAAGTAGCTGCGAGCTATGGGACGTCCCTATGCGCTATTGGAGGTTGCTGAGCTCTATGGATCGTCGCTGGGCGCTATGGGACGTCGCGGGGCGCTATGGGACGTCGCGGGGCGCTATGGGACGTCGCGGGGCGCTATGGGACGTCGCGGGGCGCTATGGGACGTCGCTGGGCGCTATGGGACGTCGTAGGGGCGCTATAGGTCGTCGCTGGGCGCCGTGAGACGTCGCTGGGCGCTATGGGACGTCGCTGGGCGCTATGGGACGTCGCTGAGCGCTATGGAACGTCGTGGGGCGCTGTGGAAGGTCGCTGGGTGCTATGGGACGTCGCTGGGTGCTG
>BLKR01005188.1:0-87109 GCA_011170035.1 Teleogryllus occipitalis
AATATTCAGGACAGGTTTAAGAATTATTTACAAATTATAAAAATGTTTTTGCCCAAAAAATCTTCCAACCCTTTATGATTCGCACTTTTTTAATATGTAATTTTTAATGTTATGTTTCTGTAATTTTCATTTCATTTAATCTACACTGAATGTTAATTAAAAATTAGGACGACAGAATAAATTAACATAGAATATATTTGAAACTATTATTTACATATCGCATTAGATGCGGACGTTTTATGTCGCTGATTTATGGATGAAAGTGAATAAAAGCAAAAAGAGCAAAACACGATATTTTTATTTTTTTATTTCCTACCTTACATTCAATAATTTTTTAAAAACATAAAACGCGTGACCAAACAATAAAACATTACTCATTTAAAAACTATAATTAAAAATGGGAACAGCATCAGGCCCGGCGCATAATGTGGGTATTGTGGGTAGCTCTACTCTACACCAAAAAATATGAGATGGTAAAATGCCCTCTCGGAATTCAGAGTGAGAGAAATATTCTAAGAACGTCAAATTCTTTTAGATTACTTATTACTTACTTAGATTACTTATTAGATTTATTACTTTTAGATTACAAAAACGAATTGTACGAATAATAACCAAATCCCACCCACGTGATTCATGTAAGCCTCTCTTCATTAATCTAGGAATTCTACCATTACCGTGTCTTTTTATTTACGAATCAGTGGTTTTTGTAAAAATGACTTGCTTAAGGGCGGGAATATATTTTCAGAAAATGCCGAAGTCTATTACTATCACGACGTAGAAATCATATTCATCAGGTGACAGTATCAACAGCTCATTACAAAAAATTCACATACAATACATGTACATTATTTTACAACACTTTGCCAGATGACATTAAACGATTAAATTCAATAAAAGTTTAAATCCCAAGTGAAATCGTTTCTGCTGCATAACTGTTTCTATACAATTAGAGACTATACTGAGCATCACAAGAAAAGTAACATTAATTTTAACAATGATACATAATGCATTATTTACCATTTGGACTGTATAAATGAGTATAAACAACCTGTAACAACTATTGTACACAGCTTCCGGGTCAATGACCCATCTCGATCAGGTTTTTCGTCCAGTTTCCCTGATCCATTGAGCAAATGCTGAGATGGCCCCTTGTTTTGCTTCTGGACATAAATGTAACTTCATTTTCTGTGCACGTCTTCTAGAATTCAGTGGGAAATACAATTATTCAAATTATCGTTCCATGTTGTCGCGGCAGGAAGTAATAAGAGCCAAAATTTATTGCTTATTTATCTTTGAAAATAGATTTTATTACATGGGAGTTTTTTTTGTTGTTTTTTTCTCCCTTGCAAAATTCAAAATTTATTGCTTATTTACCCTTGAAAATAGATTTTTTTACATGGGAGTTTTTTTTGTTTTTTTTCTCCCTTACAAAATTCAACATTTATTGCTTGATTATCCTTAAAAATAGATTTTATTACATGGGAGTTTTTTTGTTTTTTTTCTCCCTTTCAAAAATTCAAAATTTAAGTAGTATATGACTTAGTGTAGGGATCACAGAATTTTGAAAATGTGCACACAATTCACTTTTCCCCATAGCACGTCATACGCAGTTTTTAACTGTTTTTTTGACGTAAAATAAATAAAAATAAATAAATAAATTCCAGAAGCGAACGAAGTTTCTCGATATTGCGTCCACTCAAGACGTATATGTGATCAACTATGTTGCAAGATCGGCTCAACAGTATTGCAATTTTACGTGTTTATAGCGACATAGCCGACAAAATCGATTTGAAAATTGTTAAATGAGTTTATATAAAAAATTATAAAGCGCGGCCATTTTTTTGCATTGCAAATATTAACTGCTGAAGTTACATAAAACAAATGTGATAACTAGAGACAGGATTTTCATGCAAATGCATGTTTTTATTTAAGCTTTGTAGAGCTTTCAAACTTTGTAAAAATATTTTTCATGACAAATGCATTTTAAAAATGCGTACTTTTTCCATGCATGTTTGCATGTTTTCATAGTTTTTTGGAGAAATTCATGCGTAATGCATGTTTCGACATTTTTTCAATTAATACTACATATTTAGTTTTCTATCCAGTATATTAAGTACTTTTTAATTTTTTTGCTTGAATTGTGAATATTAAAATTGATGCTTATTTTGTATAAATAGCACATTATCTTAGATCCTGACTACACACAGTTGTGTTTTCTTATTGTTATATTACACATTTTAACAATCATAACAGCTAGATTTTCGAAGTGACACACATTAACACGCATTAAAGAAGGATGCGAGCAACAATTGAGGTAAAGGAAGCCGTACCTCACCATCACTTGACAACTGACATTTAGAGGGAAAAAAATCAAGAGCAGACTCTCAGTGGGCTTGCTTGTGAAAAACATCACTCTATCAATTTTTTTGAAATTGGGTACCGTAATTCAGAAATTAGAACCAGCAGGTTAACTTCTAGTGGAGTCATTAAATATTGTTGAAGACCTTAAAATGTCTTTGCAATTAATGTTTGGAGAGAGATGTGAGTGTAACTGCTAAGGAGAAATTATACAAATAGTTATATTCAAATCCTGATTTGAAATTTCTCCAAAATGTAAAATCATTATCTGTGGAGAAAAATCGGAAAATGCAGAAATTGACCTCACAATGGCCCAGATTTCATCTTTGAAGTATGGTCCAATTACGTCTTGAGGCGTAGAAAGCATTTTCGGCATTCAAAAACATTTGTTTCTGGCAAAAGGATGAATTTGAAAGAGTAAAATTTAGAAAAGATTGTTAATTGTTTACTCTTATGATAGGCAATAAAACAAAAAAATATACCAAACTAACATTTGATTGTACGTGTTTTGTTAATTTTAACCCTGCATCGTGCATGCTTGGCTATTTGATAGTGCATGTTAGCATGTACATTTTATTATTTGATAGTGTATGGAAATCCTGTCTCTAGTGATGACAAATATGTGATAACAATTTGATGGCAATTTAATTATAAACATGACAATTTGAAGAAATTCTGTTTTGTATTTTCCCTTCATATACATTTCCGGAGGATGATGGAAGGGAAGGGGGAACCCCACCAGGGTCAACTCCCCATTCGGACTTAATACCAGTCGCAGGCCCTGAACAAGATGGGACAATAATATATGTTTTAACATACTTAAAACATCAATATTTTAAACATCAAAGTTTTTTGTCGATGTTTTCATTGACATCGAAAACCTTTTGGTGATCTATCGAAATATGGATGTTTTGGTAAATTAGCCAGCGGACCCTTAAACAGCGGGGAATATAAGAGGACCACACAGTCCTCTGGGGAAGGGGAAGACTCGCTTATGTCAGATCAGGCAGAACCAGATTTCTTTGCCGACGACTTTGAAGAGAGGTTTGTCATCAACACTACTCAACCGGAAAATGAGGTGGAAACGGACAACAGTGCCATCACCGTCCAAAAAGTTTCGACTACAATTCAGTGTTTGCGTATGCCACATGGCTCTGGGCCCTGACCGAATAGGACTTAATGTTCCAAAGGAGGCCTTACCGAACTTACACAGATCTATAACAGCTGAATTACTCAGAGGTACATTCCAGAAGACTGGAAATTCGTAATTATTTCCATGCTTCCGAAACCCAGTAAATATCTCACAATCGCAACGACCCACAGACCAACCAGCATTCTCCCGGTTATAGTAAAAGAATTTGAAAGGCATTTCCTCACACGAAACCTGGCAATTGTTATCTCGCGGAACCGGGAGCGGTAGCTCAGTGCGTGAACTGATGTCACTGCAGCACCTCTGACCGGGAGGTCCTGACCGGTTCGAGTCCTGACGGCGGCAGGATTTTCGACACTAGCTTTTCAGTTAGGTCGAATTCAGTCGCTGTCTGGAGGAGAATTCTAGCGGCCGGCTGCTCTGATCGGTCGTTTTCCCTGGTTTCTATCAACACCAGGCGAATGCCGGAGCAGTACCCCAACAAACGGGCCACGGACCGCGCGCGATATTTCCTTCCTCTTCCTTGTCCTATCCTCTCCCCTTACACACACTTACACTAACATGTACTACACTACCACATATTCCGGGAGACCGGTCGGGAGCTTAGAGTTTGTCCCGGCTGGGGCGGTGCCCCACTTGTGGGTGAGTCCTGGTTATGGGTAAACCCCGCTAGCCGACGGTAGACTGGCGCCGGATCTCGCCATCCTGCGGGGGAAAATCACTACCATCTCCAGAGGAAAAAATATGCACTACACATAAAGCTGTTGACGCGCCCGGAATCACTCATCAACCAACCAACGTTATCTCGCGGAAACTCATCCGAGATGAACAGTTCGCGTTCGCATCGGGCCACTCAACTTCCTTGCAAGCACTTATGCCTGGCTCAGCAGATTGCCGCAAATCCATTACTCCTACAGGATGGACTTGCCATTTATCTCGACTTGGTGCAAGCCTTTGACAATGAACCACACAACACATCAGAAAACTTCGGCGCTGCCTTCGACAAGACGTAACTGATATTGTCAAGTCTTTGCTCATAAACCCCGCATATTTGTGGTAATGTTGGAAAAGCAAAATCCTCAAAACTGAGGATTGCAGCTGGGGTGTCATAGAGCTCCGCCCTCTCCCCGCTATTACACCACGAATACGACTCTTCCTCTATGCTGACCACATAGCGGTTCTAGCAAGAGGAATTAACCTAGGTCACACACTGAAAACACTTCCAAAACAGATGAACCTGACGCTGGAGTGAGTGGAACAAAACCACTTGACTTTCTCAGTGGAAAAGTCTCGGGGAATCTGCTACACTTTCCTCATACACAAATTCACAAAGCAGTTTACGTTGCCCAAACATATAACTCTCCGAATCCCAAAACTGAAGTGGGCCCTTAAAGCAACTTACCTGGGCGCCACTTTCGATCGAACGATGTGCTGACATTTGCTACTCAGGGAAATCCGATAGAAACTTCAGTTAAGGGTTCGATCTCTTTTGACGGAATCCCCACTCCATTAGACCTTTGCCGGGCACTTTTTAAAATTCGCTGCCGGTCTGTTGCCACTTATGCTACGGGGTCATGGTGGGCCATTACAAAGAAGTACAAGAATACACTTGAGCTAGTACAAAGCAAAGTTCTGCGGCTCATAGCGGGCCCTCTGTTTCGTAAACGGATGAAAGTACCAAGGAAGGAACTCGATATCTAGACCTTCACTCCATGCTTGAGACGGTTATCCTTCAACGAAGCCTATCAAGCCTACGAAACTCCGGAAACGCTCCAACCCTTTTCACATGTCCTTACTATAGGACAAAGAAGACAAGTTCTCCCTTCGGATTTATTAAGGGCATAGCAAAATTTGCGCTTATAATTGTGACAAAGTCACAATCGTAACTAAGCAAAACGCCAAATTAACTAATGACTGAAATCCGTCGCGAACCTACACTATCAACCCACACAAAGCAATGGAACGAAAATGCGTGCGAACTACAAACACACAAAACACAAACACACCGACTTTCGGCCGCGCCGAAAAACAAAACAAAACAGGACATAACGAGTTCTTCCGGAAAGTAGTGCGGTGTGGCTAGTGCGAGCGTGGTGATAGTTTTGTTGCGGCAACAATTTAGACTGTGTTCTCTGGACTTCTTGGCGTACGGTATCCCTGCAGGTGTTTTGGATTTCTCCTCGGTATATGGGAACCATACAAGATTGGTATATCTCCAGCGTAATTGAAAAACTGTTTTGTGACTGGTATGATTTTATAAAGTGGGAAAAATGAAAATTAAAAAGTTGTTTTACTAGCTTTTATGTTTTGATCACTACAGAAACTAACCTTATAAGACTGAAAGTATAAATAAGATTTCACTACTATAAAAAGTTTCCAATTGGTCAGAATTATTTGTTTTTAGGATTTGACATTATGCAGCTTTAGAGAAAAACGTTTATAAAGTCAAAAAATATCTGTTTATCAAGCCTCTCGGAGTTAGCTGAGGAAAAAGTTAGGGTTGTTATTACTTCCTGGTTACATTTAAGATATCAAAAGAAAACGTTTTTGGTACTTATTTTTCAAGTACCTCCCTTTTTCAGTATTTTTTCTTGACTAATAGTATATGAATACTACAGATTTATTGGGGCATGTAGCGTGTATGATAAACTTTACAGAAAGAAAGTGGTAACAGCAAAGGGTGCTCATTTCGCCAAATAATCGCGTAAGCAAATGCGAAAAGTATTATGCCACACAAACCAATGGGAAGTGCTAACCTGGGTATTTAGCGAAAGCAGTGCTCTCTGCCATTACAATTCGGAACAATTTCGTAAACGTAACATTTTAGAAGACAAACGAGATGCAAAACACAATCAGCACATAAGTTAGATGGTTTCGTGGTTGCCTGCTAATGGTTTAAGCTATCTACTTCACTCTGTGCAAACATTGTTGCTGAGAGCGACAGGAAGGCATGGTGCGAATTGGCAATTTTATCCATAGGACATTTAAAATCCCATCGAATAATTGAAGAGAGGAACGCAGACAGTCTTCGCTTACAATCTGAATAGTTGAATTACAATGAGAATGCTCATGGTAATATTTTGGAGTCCAATTTCCTTGATTACGATACTTTGATTTGTACATTACGAAGTGGACATTGTAAACGAGGCAACTCATGGAGATGACTGAAAATGGACGTATTCCATTTCTTTCATCTTCACCCTGCATGCCATTTGTACTGTACAATAATGAAAATTAATTGTACCCGGCGAGGTTAAACGATTACTTTTTCGAGAGGGGCCGTCAAACTCACTAGGGGCGGGCGATCTCCGGCCTCCCACCCGTCAATTCGCACCCTGCCGGAAGGCCGACGCGCACACTGTGCATGTACCTTGTAGACGAAGAAGGCGATGGCCCGCATCCGCATCTCCCTATTCTTTTCGCTGCGCCTGTGCTCTTGCATGAGGCCTACCAGCAGACTGCATTTCGCAGTATCGCCACTTTCGGAGTCGGGATCATCTGCAGAAGCATCTTCATTTTAGCTACGACGCCGCTAAATGGTGTTATAATTTTGCAAACCCAGTAGCTGCAGCTTGACAGCTAGTAAGTGTGCCTTTTGCACGTAAGTCCTGGTACCTGTTTCTGTGAGATTTATGAGGTACTGAGGGTTAGTGGCAAACTTTTCGAGGTCGTTGCGACAGCCGCCGGCGTTTTCCCCTTCGGTCCATCTGTCTTGAATGATTTTCACCTGGAAGCAAAGCGGCGTTAGGGCGCGCGTGGGCGTCGTGCAGGCGTTCAGGGGCGCGCGGAGAGCGAGGCGGGTCGGGAGCGGGTCGGGAGCGGGTCGGGAGCGGGTCGGGAGCGGGTCGGGAGCGGGTCGGGAGCGGGTCGGGAGCGGGTCGGGAGCGGGTCGGGAGCGGGACGGGAGCGGGTCGGGAGCGGGTCGGGAGCGGATCGGGAGCGGGTCGGGAGCAGGGCGAGGCGGGGCGGGAGCGGCGTAGTGGCCGGGGCAGAGTGGTGTGGGGGTAGGGCGAGGAGGAGCGGGACGGAGCGACTTAGGGACGGGGATGGGCCAGGGTTGGAGCGGGGTCGGAGCGGGGCTGGTTCGGCTGGAGGCGGGGCTGGAGCGCTGGCTTACCTGGTCTGAGGCGTCGGAGGACCCGTCTGCGTCGAAGTCGGGTCCCAGCGTGGCCACCGTCACCTCTTCGAACTGCGCCTGGAAGTCCTCATACTCCATCCAGAATTCCCCGTCCTCAGTGTCGGTCACGCTCAACGCTTGCTTCGTCTCCTCATCCAGTGCGTCCCACCGCGGGTCTCTGCGCACCATTTATTATTTACTTATTCATTCATTCGTTATATGTATGTGTGTGTGTGTTTCTTTATTTATTTAATATATGGCGTAATGTGCAGGGAGAACACCAGAGATTGTTCTGTGACCTAGTTATTCGAGTGCGCTGGTTGGAAACTTCCGAGGTAGTGCGAAAATAATGAGTCAGAAGTGACAGGTGAGATGATGAAGAATAATGATGTAACAAGGTGGAAAGAGATAGGGGAAACGGGAAACCTCCAGGTACTCGTTTTGTCCTCCATGAATTTCACATGGAGTGAAGTGGATTCGAATATTCAGCAAGTTCAACGAAAATGAGATTTGCGCATATTTTAAGCGCTCTTTGTTCTATTCGTGGGAAAAAAAAGAAAGAAAAAAATAGGATCCATTTTTGAGAATTATTTAAACAAATACCATTAACTTTAGAAATTACGCAAAACTACTAGATTTTTAAAATGTAATACATATCCATACTTCAACACCTGTCTTTAAACAACATATTTTATTGAGGAGAAAATTTTCACCTTCAATATTGTAGTTGTAGGAAGACCGAACAAATTTTGAAATTTTCAAAAAGTCAGGTATTGTAACGAAAATGAGGCCTGACCCATTTTTGAGCGCATTTTAAGGTATCCAAAAAATCGCCGATTTTTTCCGTAGCATTACAATACTTCCTCTTTATTGCGTGCGTAATAAGGGGAGGAAGTAAAATGAAGTTCATTAATAATATTATTTATCTGTCAAAAAATGTCGATAAAGAGTAAAAACATGTACTGTCGATCTCCAGGTCGAGGGTGGAGGTAAAATGAAGGTGAAAACCGTGTAAAGTATCTTTTCATTCCTTTGATCAGATTTATTAGCCCTTAAAAGCATTTGCCAACAGTAATGAATTTAGAAATTGCGAGTTTGCGGAGCAGAGGTTCCAGCAGAGGCATGGTAGTGGGAGGCAGTATGAGGCGGGGAGGGTCTGGGAGTGGGCAGTGGGAGAATTGGGTCCGGACGAGGTGGAATGGTGCGGAGGTTTACATAAAACTCCTTCCATTATACACTATAGCTAGAATTAATTTCTTTTCCAGTCTAATTGCGGTAAATTGTGACAAATAAATTTCCTGGTTACCTCAGCTAATATGTTATAATTAGAGATCGGATTTTTATGTATTATATATTTTTTTGTCTTTTTACACACCGTTCTCAAAATTGTAATCTTGGCGAATCATCGTCGTCCGAATATAATATCCAATTTTTTGTTACATATTTTTACATATTTAGTACTATATTACATATTTACATATTTTGCCATATTCACAAAATATTTTTTATTCTATTAATTATTTTTAATTTTATTACATATTTTTTATGATAAGTATTTTTAAAAAAATAGCATTTTTCCCTGCATTATTACCGCATGCCGTCTACTCAAGTTAGGCTACATGAACACGCGTTCGGATGTTCTCGGCGCGCCTGCTTCAGTTACCTCAGTGGCGGGAAGCGATTGAGATCATTTTCACCCTAGATGTGAGAAGTATCTCTGACGCCACGTTTCGTGACATTTAATCTTAATTTCCGAGAAACTTGGGCGATCGACATTTCGATTATAATGTTGCTCGCTGAAGATTACTGGTCGTAGATACTGCCAGTTTGTTTCTATTGTGTCTGGTCTGGCCTGCTAAATTACGGCCGTGGATAGCTATAGATGAAGGTTTGACTACTGACAGGGAAGTTGTATGATGCAACGTGTGCATCTACTTATGCCCTCCAAATGATTTTTAAAACATTTTAAAAATTTGTTTAGGCACTTTTTTAAAATTGTAATTTCGTGTTATGTAAATGTGTTTTATAATTAGTGTATTTTAATATTACATATTATATCCGCTTTTACATATTTATTACATATTCTTACTGTTTTCGTTACATATTTATGTGCATATTTTGACGTTTCATTCTACGTATTTTTCCGGTCTGTGACTATAAAATGTAACTGTGAGAGGGGAGGTGGAGGGTACCCGTCGCTCCAGGCGCCCGTCCACTCGCTGCCCGCCCAGGGGTTGCGCACGCGCACCAGCCGCAGCAGGCGCACGGCGCCGTCGGGCTCGCGCGGCTCCAGGCGGCGCACGTCCGTCACGGTGTAGGCGTGGCCCTGCACCAGCCCCGTCGCCTCGTCGCGCTGCGTCGCCAGCTGCCAGTCGCCCTGCACACCGCAACGCAACACACGCTTCCTACCGTTATTTGCAACCGTTACGGATTACTACAACATCGCCACGTGGATCCTACTAATATGTCGGTTTTAGTTAGATTTATCAGTTTTAGTTGGATCTCGATCATGAAACGTTTGATAATGACACAAAATATCAGTAATTTTTGTTTTGTTTGTGTTTATAGTTCAAATAATACTAAGATTTTGTAATTTTTGTAATTCGAGTATTTCAGAAATTTCTTATTTCAGCAATTTAGTAATCAGTAATAATTTTTATTTTTTATATTTTGTTGTTAATTGTAATTTAAGTAATTATTTACTTAACCTAAGTATGAAACAATATAATATGTAAAATTATTGTAACATAAACTAACCAAGCTGCACACGCAGCTATTCCGTGGGGAGCCAGGAGGCCCTTGCCCTGAATTGGGATTGTTATGGGGTAATAATAATAATAATAATAATAATAATAATAATAATAATAATAATAATAATAATAATAATAATAATAATAATATGTCAGCCGTCCTTTATCAAACGAAGCCACACTCTCTCCGCATATACCAGTACTCTCTTCACCAAAGAAATTGCGAGAGATTCCAAAAAAACAACATATCTATAAATATCTTATAATTTGGAAGCTTGAAAGAAAATACCTTGGAATTAAGGATATTTTGTATTATACTTTACGCCTATGAAAAGTTTTTAAGGACTATGCATGAAATGATCTAACGATTGATTACACTGAGAAAGACATCTCTAAATTCAATAAGGTTGCAAAGGTGTCACATTTTCCAAAGTTGAAGTATCAGCAATTTTAATGCATATTGGACCTACACATATTTATAAGGGCACTTTGGTCTATTCGAGAAAAGTATTTAAAGAAAAAAGTGGGAATGGGAATGAACGTTTTCCCGCTCTTCGCGTCATTAGTTATTACTCAACAACTACTCATAATTTTTAATAAGTGCATGGCATCATTTAAAGATTTAAAATTGTGGAAAGAATTTGCATAGAGAAATAAATCTCTTACTTTAATATTGGAGGAATATGACAGGTTCCAAAATGTATCTGAACTTTTCAATTTTAAAAATTTCATCGATTTTAATGAAATTAGAACGAAGCAATTTTTTATAAATTCACATTCTTTTATTCTAGCCCCCAAAAATTAAAAAAATGTCAGCCATTTTCTAAGAAATTTTTTAAATGTCACAGGGGCTTTATGTAAAGTGCCCTCCAAAATTGAAATATTTTAATGATGTCCGGAATAGCCCAGCTGGAATTTACTCCTGACGTATTTATCAAGTTTCAGTTCAAAAGCTTCTAATGTGACTGAATTGTACGTGACACTACTTCCATCCATTCATCCACCCAAACATACAGTCATCCCAATTGTGTTCAAATCTGCGTGTATTTCCTCTACAAATGCATCAATAATAACCATCTTTGTTACAGCACTAATAGACATTAATCCTGATGTGTGTGCGAAATTACAGCTCATAAACTCCTTAAGCGGATTTTAGACCGACAATTCTATTTCGTATTGTTCAAATGATTCCAATATTTTTCCTATCTGTACTACAGTGTAGAGAAAAAAAAGTTGAAGTAAGTTTTGAGAACATTTTGAGAACCTTTTCAAAACGTTTTATGGCTTCTATATGAATCACCCTAAAAAATTAAAATAACCATTTCAAATTCACAGGATCTCAAACGCAGTAGTATTGACGGAAATATAGATTTCACGGAAATGTATGTTTACGGTTTAGACACTAGTGTCTTTAACCGACTGACTTCAAAAAAACATTTTCGTAGTCGAGGTTCTTCGATGAATTTCCACCGAACTTTCGAGATAGAATTTTTGTAACTTTCCTTTCTACCTTCCCCTATTCCTTGTTTTCGAGAAAGTAACTAGTGGTGTTACAGAATGACAAATATTTTTCTGTACTAGTGACTTTTCTAATATCTTTAGTCTGAGCTAGCTTTTCGGTTCTGCCTCATCTGCTTCCCAGCTGCCATCTATTGCGTCTAAAAGTCATTTTTTGAGTTTTCGAGAAACTATATAAGAAGCATTTAATGCACTTGTACTCACAAATACAAATCGCTCGTAATGTAAATATTAACGATTAGAGCGATATGTCGGAAATATTACATTTATGCAATTAAAAAGCAGCAAAAATACAGCAAAATGGCATTTACGTCATATTATACTATTTAGCACTATCCATACAAAAAGTTTGAAGAAAACATTTGGAGCGGTTTTGAGGAAATGTTGTTTTCAATATTTTTTATACTGACCATATTTCACTCGTTACTTTACGCCAAAACTGATAATATTAAAAAAAAATTGCAAAATAATATTTAAAGAACTAATAGTGGAGAACAAACTTTAATTGAAGAAAACTTATCTTCAATATGTTAGTTGTAGGAAGACGCCGAAACAATGCAAACGTTTCTAATTTACGAAAATTCAGAGATATTATTGTGAAACACGGACCTTCACTATCTTTATAAGTGTATTTTACTGCATTCTTTCAAGAAATGTAAAGAAAAAATTTGGAGCAATTTTTCAGAAAATTTTGAATATTATTCATGAAGTACCCCCAAAATTTAAAGATTTTTTCAAAATGGCGGGGCTTCCTTTCAGGTCAGATCGACCGGAGAATATTCATTTTGAGAAAATCTTATGAATAGTTCAGGCACTAGTATTGTTCACGGACGGACGGACAAATGGACGCTAACGGACAGATCGACGGACGGACAGACGGACGATTTGAAAAAAAACAAACACTTTCTTGGTATCCGTAGACCCCAAAAAGTATTGTGGTCTTCCTCAGAATGTACTGCAGTTAGCCCAGACGTCATCCACCACGACAGAGACGCGGGTCTACCCGGATAGCCTAGATTATACTAACTCCGGCCGCGGAAGTCTATGTAATCAAACATTAGCTTGTTGAATTAATGTGAAAATTGCAATTTTGGAATGTTCCTGTGAATGTATGATTCCAATCAGTCACTCTTATTTCAGTGTTATACATTACCTTGTTAAAAGACACATTATATGCTTATTGAGTAGTAGTACTAATAGCAGATATATTACGTAGAAGGCACATCGACTAACATCCTCGAAATGTTATTATTTTCTCGCATATGTACGAATACATGGAGTAATATACATAGTTTGGAGAAAGTATGTAATGTTACGGAAAATCATTTTTGAGATTTCAACGGAAATTCACGTTTTGGGGTTCCCTGATACCGAAGAAGTCTTTTTTTTTCTTTTTCTTTTTCTTTTTCTTTTTCTTTTTCTTTTCTTTTTCAAAACTTCCGCCTGTCCGTCCGTCTGCGAACAACACTATCGCCTGAACTATTCATGGAATTTTAAACTTTTGGTAGCAATAGTATTTAATGTACTGTATAAGTTGTCTTAAACGCAATTATGCGTTATTCTTTTGTTTTTTCAATAATGGCAAAAAGATAATTTTGACTTGTCTCTAAAGTCGTTAATATTTACAATATCGGTGATTAGCTTACATTATTACATCTAAGAGTACATGTGCTTTAAATGATGTAGTATAACGAAAAATCAAAAGTTTTCTTTGAAAATGAGCTCAAATTTTCGCATTTTCAGAAACGCTCAAACGCCCTTTTCTTAAAAATGGCTACACATTTTTTCCTTCAACCTTTTTGTACGAATAGTGCTAAATACATTGTTGAAGATGACATAAAAGCCATTTTGCTGTATTCTTTGTTCATTCTCAAATTACGAAACTTTTTTCTTTGAAATATCTCTTTCGTCGTTAATATGCACATATCCAGCGGTATGTATACATACATATTTAGAGTACTTGATAAAAAAAGGCATGATTGCATGATTGAAAGTGATTTCGTATCAATGTTTCTGAGTGTCATTGTGGTTCTTAGGTCGTGTCCGGATTGCGGTCGGTGGAGCAATGCCATGTGGCTATGTGAACCGCAGATACGTCAACGTACTGTTTTCCGCTGAGCAAGTGTCACTGTGTGAAATATCTGCGGTGAGTCCATGGAAATAGTTTTAATAATATATTGTGATATAATTTCTTTTGCAGGATGTTCATATTGAAGGCCTGACGTTTTAAATTATGGTCGTTGTAATGCTGACTAATTACTCGACGTGATGAGACACAACAAAAGTGTTTGAAGCGATCAATCGAAGACAATTGCAAGCTGTGATAACTGATATTCAATAGTATTATTGTAAAACACATGTATACATTTTCTCCTATTGATGCCCAAATGGGGTCTCGGAGCCCGGTTTATTATTGTTCTGCTTACAGATTCTGATGAATGTGATCGATCTGGGGAATTCGTTTATTCACTTATTTACTTCTGTTGTGCACACTTGAAAGTATGGAGCGCTTGAAAGTACAATTCTAGGAATTTTCCTCCTTCTCACCCACGTCTTCACAAACCGGATCTGGAAGTCCTGTTCGTCTGAATGCTCTTCAGTGTGTTTTGTAGTTTCCGAAAAAAAAGTGATTTGTAGCTTTCTTTACATTATTGCTGACTTTCATTTTAACAACGCCATTAACAATAATAATTTATTTATTGGTGTCGAGGCTCAGGTTACAAGGGCTGCTCATCATACTGGTCTTTTGAATGAAACTTCTTCATTGTCAAGATTATATTCTTTTTATCATCATCATCATCATCATTATTATTATTATGCTTATTATTATGCTTATTATTATTATTATTATGAAATAATAATATTTAAGAAACGGAGGGTAAGGGCTGTAAATGCGGTACTATTTTAGGAAATTATGAAATTGTCCTCAAAATGCATTATTCCTGTAGTACTACCCCGACATAAAAGCGAGTTAGTTGTTTTGACCTTCGCTTAGATTATGGATAAGGAAAATATTATTTTCAGCTCTGCTACTTATTGTCTTTTTGATGACGGAGAGTTCCGAAAATCAAAGTTGCTGGAAATGATGGCATCTTGCCAGCTGTTACATTACAGGGCAGTTTCAACGTTCGTCTCCTCAGTACAGAGAAGTCTCCTAAGAGGTTCGGTTATTGAACCCATTTCTAAAGTACTGAATTTTGTCAGTAAAGTGTTATTGCTGTTTTATTTTCATAACCAGCGTGTTTAAGATACCGACGAGAAAAGAATACTTTTTTCGAAGACGTGAAATGCAATTACTTAAGTGATGTTGATTATTTCTGGGGATTGAAGAATGCTCGCAATTGCAAAAATCAATTGAATTAGAATGTAACAGTAATAAATAAGGTGACATCAGCGATTTATGTACTGAGAATTAATTAACCCACGATGCGTTTTATGCTGGAAAGAAGGGACTATCAATAGGTCAAAGTTCTTCTGTTCTCAAAAACGTAAGTGCAGGACATTTTGAATTTTTTTCTGAAAATATTCGTAACGTATTGGTATCTACAGAGAATGAGGCATTTGCTATCTTTAGAGGTGAATCGAATAAAACATGAACTCTTTTTCACAAAGCGCTAAAGTTTCCTGGTTATGAGGAAGAAAAAGAACTCTAAATTGATCGTAATTTTGCTTGAATTAATTTTTAATTCGGAATTTTATGCTTTTTTAGGAATTTTTATTTCTTTTGAAGTGCAAAGTCGTGGAATAATTATGCTCGCAAATTTTCGCCAAGGTGTGATCTCTTTTATAGAGAACCATGAACGTTCTAAGATTTGAAGATCAAAAATGTTTTATGTTAGACTGTAAGCGAACTCTGGGTGAAAGACTTCAGATTTTTAATTTTCTTTCAAATAACTTACATGTAATTTGTATAAAATGTGAAAAGTGTGTTTTAAATTCAATTGTTAATAAAGTAATGGTAATTCAATGACTCGTACAGTCCTTTACCTCTATATGCTCTACGTGTGTGGGTAGCCTCCGAGGTTTTATTTCTGTAAACTTGTTCGTCGGCCGCTTGGTGCATCAGCTTGTTAAGAGAGCGTGGGAACGTGAAGTTGGTTTATCATTTAAAATAAATATACTATTTATTATTTTTTTTGGTAGATTCATTTTCCTTGGAGTAAAATACGTAGATTATAAACCATAATTTTGAATCTTAGGTCCACTGTGCAAAATCGATAATTTGGATGGAATCTGTTGGTTCTTAAGAGGAGAAATGAGATCTCAACTTTTCGACAATTCATTTAATATCAGTTTTTTGGTAAGGTTAAGCCTGTTATCCAAATGAATGGTAGATAAAGAATAGCATAAATAAATATTAAGGATAAATAAATGATAGACAAAGATCAGCATAAATAAAGAATTCTTCAATACAATTAACGAATGCTCCAAGTCGTCAGAATTCATCTTATCAAAAACAAAATCAGAATTAATGGTTTTCTGGAGATCTCGGAAAGTTTTGAACTCGTCGTCAGTAGTTCTGAAAATTAGTGACCATTATCTAAGAAGAACGAATACCAGCAAAATTTTGGGTTTAACATTCGATCATAAGCATTTGTGGAAATACCACATTTCTTCCCTCAAAGCTGATTGCTCTGTTAGACTTAACATAATCAAAATGTTATCTTCACGTAAGTGGGGAGCTGATGCCGACTATGCCTAATCAACTTATGCAAGATTATAGAGTCGTAGCTTATATTTCAGCCAGCAACCATTTACTAAAAACATTGGACCCTAAAATCAACGCTACATGCCGCCCAAGTTTGGGTGCCTTCAGGACCAGCCCAAGTACTAGCCTACTAGTTTATGCGGGTCTCCTTCCTTTAGACCTCCGTAGAAAATTCCTGTGCTTAAAATTTGCTTACTCTACTCATTGTTGTCCCCCAAATCCCACACTTAATTATATATGTTACCTTTCCAAGTTCTTTCAATATGCAAATTATCCTAATTATCCTAAACCGCTAAGTGTTAGACTTGCTAAGTACCGTGATGAACTTGGCATTAAGTCTCATGATATCATGAAGAGAAAACTCAACCCTCTTCCCCCTTGGGATCATTTCTCCCTGTCAATCAATATGGAAGCTACTAAATTTGCAAATCCTGATGTCCCAAAGCCTATCCTTATGCAACTAATCCTGGAGTTTCAGCACAATTTTGAAAATCATTGACAATTTTTCACGAATGGATCCAAGCAACAATCAAGATCTAGTGGAGCTGTTATTTCCATTAACCCACCGTTTAAATATCTTTACTGCCTCCCGGATTTCTATTCCATATTCTCATGTGAAGCTTGGGATACTATCAAGGCTATTGATATTAGTATCCTAAGATCATCTAACTAAGATAATGTTATTTTTTCTGACTTACTATCTGTTCTATCCTCTGCCGCAACCGACATTCCTTAATTCTCCAAAAAATTCAAGAAAACCTTTATCACTCTTTCTTTAAAGGATACCGCATTACAATAGCTTGGCTTTCTTCTCACATAGGCATCCAGGGAAATGAAGAAGCGGATGCAGTAGCGAAACCAGCAATCTCTCTCCGAAATTGAAACTGAAGCTAGCGGCTCACTTCCTGACCGTAAAAATTACCTCTTACTTGCGGTTAAGTAGCTTTAGGACCGGAACTGGAAAATGCTGCCTTCTAAATGACATGCAGTTACGAAGAATATCGAGGAATCTCCCATCACGTCCATTAGTCTTAGCAGAAGACATCAAGTGGTTATAACCAGACTGCATATTGGACATTTTAACTTTAGTCATAGCTACTTGATGAAAAAGTCTATTTCTGAACCTTGTCCAAATTGCGGTCTTCCAATATCTACCAGGCGCCTTGTAGTTGATTGCCATGTGATGACTGACAGATCAAATCTTAACATTAATTGTGATCTCCACTGTATATTCAATTCTTATTCCGGTCACATGAAGATAATTCAATTACTTACCAAGTTTAATCTGATAAACTGTGTTTATCAATTAATTACACATTTTCAGCCTCATATACAGGTTCTATATAAAGGATTCACCTCTAATGTATGTGTATTTCATGAAATTTTGTAACCAGTGTGTATTTGTAAGTACTGTATTTGTAACTACCGTATGTTTGTAACTGTGGTCACTAATGACCTGGTTGTTTATAAGGTGACCGTAAATAAATAATTAAAAAATAAGAGAATAATATAATAGTAATGTTCTGTTCACTCGTCACTCATTGTATTGTAAATGATTGAATATGTTCAAATGACATGTCTTAAAGTGGTTAAAGATATACAGTGTATCGGATGTGTGTGCTTGGGATAAATGCAATTATAAGAAAAATCAGTTTCGGAACATTGAAAGTCAAAGCTTAGGGACACCGCTATGTCCCTATTTTCTGGACACCTTTATTTCGTCCGTCGCAAATAAAAACTCCTTTCTTTATAAAGAATCGAAGAAATGTATGACGTATGCATATCGATTAAAGATTTGAAGAGTATATGTAAGAACGGTAGCTAGATATTAACTCGTCCGAAAATTTTAGTCAAATGGAGAGTTCTATTTTTACCTTCTTGCGAAAGTTTCGAAGATAATCGAAAATGTGCAAACTTTTCTGGGAAAATAAGCTCAAAAATGAGCATTTTCAGAAACGTTCAAACGACATTTTCTCAAAAACTGCCCCAATTTCTTCTTTTAACATTTTGTACGGAAGGAGCTACATGCACTGAATAATATTATATAAAGGCAGTTGAGAAGTATTCATTTGATTTTTCAAAAATTTCAATAATGTATTCTTTAAAAATATTTCTTACGTATGTTCGTACTTTATGACGGTGATTTTTATTCAGTATTTCATTTGTGATGACGTTTTTCAAAAGCTGAAAACTTTTCTGTAAAAATGAGCTCAAATTTCGCATTTTCAGAAACGCTCAAACGCCACTTTCTTGAAAACGGCTACAATTTTTTCGTAAATGAACATATAGAACCTCATTTTGCTCTTCTATAAAAGTCTTAGTTATATATTAATTTTACAATAGAGGACCGAAAAACTGAGAAAATGTGAAAAAATCTCCATGTTTTTTGAAAAAATGTAATTTCTTCAATATTAATATTACATGAAAGTAACTCATTTTGTTAACTGAAAGGGGCTGTTTATGTTATATTCTGTACTATGTCGGGTCAGTTATTTTTGAGGTTCATTACCTTGTGAAATCTTGAAAGAGTTTGATGCTAACTCTGTAGATTTTTAAAGTTGGATTAAAATTTACTCCGAAACAAGATTACATGTTACAAAGCACTTTAAAGGCCGCGTACGCATAAAAATGTCCACTTTAGTTATATTATTTGTTTTATCCAATTATTGTGTTACAAATCCGTAACACCTCTACAGTTAGTAAAGTCAAGTGATTCGGCCTCAAGTGATGAGGTTTGGGGTAGATGAACCAAAGTACTGGACATTAAATCTGTGGGATCGGAACCATCCTAATACAAGAGTGTTTTCAGTTGTGTTAGTGGCATGGGAGGCATTCCGAATCCCTCGTGTATAAAATCTATACAATAATCCTCATATAATCTCTTGGTCTGACAGGCAACTGTGTGCAATCCGTGTATTTAATTCAGGAACTGGATACTTCACCCAGAATAATAGCGCAAGTACCGAGGTGGGGGGGGGGGGGGGCAAGGAATACCATCGCAGAGGAAGCCGTGGTGGACGAGGGGCTCTGGTAGTCTTTTGAGGCAGAAGAGAATAGGAAATTAACTAGTACAAGAAAGTCTGTATCATTCTGTAGCGCCACAAGTTTGATATTAAATATAATAAAGATGGAAGTCTGACGCCTTCTGGGAGCCCCCCGGCTGTCCCGGGACAATGGGGCGGGCACACGACTGCGGCTTAAGGCAGCTCTCCAGCGCCAGTCCGTGTTCGAGCTGAAGCAAGGCGAAAGCCTGACCAGAGAACCTAGTTGCCGATAAGGCACACTGACCTTACAAGATGAATAATAAAGATTCTAGAGAAAATAAACATTTTAATATTAGAGTTATAGAAAAATTGTTTGAAAAGATAAGTTTTAAAAATATAGGACTTTCGATAGTCTCGTAAGTTAAACATTGTAGTAATGTTTTTACACACCCAAACTCTATCTAAACAAACTGTTTCTAAATATTACTTTACATAATTATTTAGTAGTCAATAAGCTATGTAATGCTGCTCTACAGGATAATAGATTCGATGCAATACACTTGCGTTTAAGTTAAGTGAATACTTCCTTGTTAGAAGAATCTATAGCGCGCTGCTACAGTCGCTTATAAGAATCAAATATCTCACAGAACTATTAAGAAAGGCTGGTGGTTGCTGAGCATGTTACTGTAAGTGTGTGTGTAAGGGGAGAGGAGAGGACAAGGAAGAGGAAGGAAAGATCGCGCGCAGTCCATGGCCGGCTTGTGAGGGTACTGCTCCGGCATTCGGCTAGTGTTGATCGAAGAAAGCGTGGCGTATGGAGGGGGATGGAGGCGGAGGCTCACCCTGCGCGCGCACGTGACGAAGGCGCCGTGCTCGAAGGCGATGCGCAGCTGTCGGAAGGGCAGCTCCTTGAGGCTGAGCTTCTCGGCCAGCCCGCCCGTGAGGTCGACGAACGCCTCCAGCGAGTGCCCGCCCGCCAGCGCCTCGTAGCTCCCGTGCAGCCTGCAAGCGCACGCACACGCTGCC
Organism: Teleogryllus occipitalis; assembly: GCA_011170035.1. Lineage (NCBI taxonomy): Eukaryota > Metazoa > Arthropoda > Insecta > Orthoptera > Gryllidae > Teleogryllus > Teleogryllus occipitalis. The sequence goes on from BLKR01005188.1 coordinate 20,612, forward strand.
GTCAGGTGGCTTCGCTGGCCAAGCAAAATACGTCCGCAAATATATTAAATGATTACACCAAAGACTAATTACTGGTGATGGCGCGCTCATTAGCATTAATACATTAGCTAATATATCTGGTAAATAAACCGTAACTGCATGAAACCAGAAATTTATTGTGCTTAGCCCTTCAAGGCACAGGGATCCATTAAAAAAATCTTTATATTATCATTACATTTAACCACAGCAGGGTGACTCCCAATCGTTTATTAAATTTGACTATCCTCCACTGCAATTTAAAATTATTCTTAAATTTTAAAAACGAATGATATGTTAATTAGCTCTTACATAATGGACACGAAACAAAAAAATACAAATAACTGAATTAAAAAGTTCTAATACGTATAAAAAGTGAATGTTTAACTAAAATCTATGTCTGTATCGGACGATCAGGTACCCTCCAAAATATGTAAATATGTAATACTGCTTCCATCCAATTCCTAGGTTGACCCTGGGAGAAGTCAAAGAAGATGAGGTAGTAGAGTTTAAGAGAGGTAGAGGAGAAAAGAAAGAAAACTTAAGAACTAGCGAAAAGAAAAGGATAAGAGAAAATGGAGAGAACACAATCAGAAGAAAGGCGTTTTGTAAGTGGAGGGGGCTTACTTGGCGTACGCCTTCTCGATGAAGGCGACCCAGAACTCGCGCGGGTCGGCGCAGCTGGCGTAGAGCAGGCGGCCGTCGCGCGTGGGCAGGCGGTCGTCCACGTGCACGGAGACCCAGGCGCCGAAGCGCCACAGCCGCACCGCCACCACGCCCTGGTAGCCCGGCCCGTACAGCGGCTGCCCCGGCGACACCACCTGCACACACCCACACTCTCCCTTCACAGCTCGCCCTCACACACTCACACACTCACTCACTCACTCACTCACATACTCGCAAGGATACACACACGGAAACACACACACACGACGAAGGGCTACAGCCACACGGCCACCACGCCCTGGTAGCCCGGCCCGTACAGCGGCTGCCCCGGCGACACCACCTGCACACACCCACACTCTCCCTTCACAGCTCGCCCTCACACACTCACTCACTCAATCACTCACTCACTCACATACTCGCAAGGATACACACACGGAAACACACACACACACACACACACACACGTCGAAGCGCTACAACTGCACGGCCACCACGCCCTGGTAGCCCGGCCCGTACAGCGGCTGCCCCGGCGACACCACCTGCACACACCCACACTCTCCCTTCACAGCTCGCCCTCACACACTCACTCACTCAATCACTCACTCACTCACATACTCGCAAGGATACACACACGGAAACACACACACACCCACACACACTCACGCGCGTCGAAGCGCTACAGCCGCACCTCCACCACGCCCTGGTAGCCCGGCCCGTACAGCGGATGCCCCAGCAACACCACCTGCAGACACCCACACTCTCCCTTCACAGCTCGCCCTCACACGCTCACTCACTCACACACTCACAAGGACACACACACGGACTCTCTCTCTCTCTCTCTCTCTCACACACACACACACACACACACACACACACACACAAACACACACACGCACGTCGAAGCGCTACAGCCGCACCGCCACCATGCCCTGGTAGCCCGGCGCGTACAGCGGCTGCCCCAGCAACACCACCTGCACACACCCACACACTCCCTTCACAGCTCGTCCTCGCCTTCACACACACACACACATACACGGACATACGCACAAGCACACACGCGGACATACACTCACACACACACGGCCATACTCACACGGCCATACACACACGGACATACACACACGGACATATACACACACACGGACACACACTCATACGGGCATACACACACACGCATATCGAATCGCCACAGCCTCACTGTCACCATGTCGTAATTGCTCGGCCCTTGAAGCGGCTACTCCAGCGATACTTGCATTCACACTTCACACAATGACCACACACACACACACACACACACACACACACACACATGATGAGTCAAGGCCACACCATAACCTCGCCCCGGGAAGCCCGGCCCGTGCAACGACTGCACCGGTGAATACACACACGCACGCACACATCCTGAAGCCGGTTGCCACCACGCTCTGGTAGCCCCGCTCATGCAGCGACTCCCCCGCGACACCAGTAGCTCAGGCATTCCACGCCACTCGCTACATCAGGAATGGGGCAAGGTGGCTAAGCAAGAAAACTACTAGAGTTCTCGGGCTCTGCGTCCAGAGCAACTGGCTGCACATTCAAAAGTGAGGATTGCTCCGGAGTGGCCTTATATCACTGGATTCTTGGCCCATGGCAGTCCTTTGGACAAGTCAGTTGACAATTGTTGCTGGGAATTGAGCCGTATTAATTCCCGTTTCCTCTACTAAAGCAACAAAATAATCCTTTAAAATGTAAAAATACATGAGACAGATTTCAAATTGTCAATTGAGAGTAAAATGAAACATTTGAATCGAAAATTTCGTTATTTTGTAATCGTGCACTTCAGTGTTCGTTAAGTGTGCACTTAAGTGTTCGTTGCATAATGATACTCATTACGATACAGATTTCATTATGATACAGGTTCTTGACCAATCATAAAGAAGTTTACAAACAATGGATACTTCATTAATCATTGATAATCGTTCTAGTAAATATTTTGTTCGATTGTGTACATTAAAATTGCATTTAATATTATATTATGTTCATCGGTGTTAATTTATTTTATTATCAGTCAGTTTTACGTGGAATATTATTTAAAATAAATTGGATTGTAATTTTACTTTGATCCTATTTGACTAGCACAGTGCTAGTGGTAGAGGGAACATTTGACTAACGTTAAGATCTGAACGCAAGTTCTTGTGTGTTATATGTTGCTCCCGTGTGTTTGTCCTCAAAAACCAGCCAATTCTTTAGTTTGAAATGTATAGTGAATCAAAGGATGAGTTGGCGCCTCCAAAAATAAGAGATAAAGGGAAAATGGTGACCTCGGAATTATTGCCGCAACTTTTGTACTCTCTCGCAGGCGGACTGGTAAACCAAAGCCATCTGCGGAAGGTAGGGTGTATGTCCGCTAAGTGGCCTAAGCTGAATCCTGCATGTCAACTGCAACGAAACGATTCAATGTGTGAAAGTTTGACTTATAAAAATCGTAGAAAAAGTACCGTATGGAACTCGATGTAATGGGTATTAATACACTCGTGTGAAGTTTACGATAATCGCTCATACCTCGGTCGTATCGTATTATCACACTCGTGTATTAATACTCATCATTACATCATCGTTTCATAATGTACTATTTTGTTGCTCTCATCTTATTGGCGCACGTTTTATTGAGTACCGGATTCATTATCCCTTCTCTCTCTTGCCGTTAACAGTAAATGAATAAAATGCATTAGTTTTGTTGGAAACATTTAATAGGTCAATTGATTCTTCATAAATTGTCACTTCTGATGCAATATTAGATCCCGGCAAAGTAAGTATGTCTTTCGTCTATCAAAACGAAAGATAAGGAATCTTGGGCTGATGTAGCAGAACTATTTCACCACCCTGATGGTAAAACAGGATTCCTGAGTACATGACAGTGCTGCGTTCGGTTTCCAGGAGGCCTTGCTCGAGGAAATCAATGCGCCATGTTCTTTTCAAGGAAAACGCTCCGGCCGGCCACTGCGCTGTTCGGGACTAAATTTCTTAAGCGCCCTTCTCCTTCGAACTTTGCTTGCGTCTAGGAGGAGCGTTCCTTCTGCGTTTATATTTTAATGTTTCTGCAGAGCCGCTTCTTTACCTTCTCTTTCTGTATGTGTCTCTCTTTCTCACACAGACACACGCTCACCTACTATGATAAAAAATATTTTCTCCGCTCATTTTAAACATTAAAAACTACATAATAGCTTAAGGAGGAAGATACAGCTTACAATAGATAAATTTTTATTATTTTTACACTTTTTTCTCCATTAAAATCATACTCCACAGCAGTAAAAACAAACTGACACACACAAATATATTTCTTCTGCAAGGATAAATTTACTTTTAACTTTTAAAAAAAATTTTGGATCTATTTTTGAAAAATCAAAATTGAACCAATTTTCCATGCACTGACTTAGTGTTTCCCTGATAACTCAAATAATTTTGAAGATTTTTACAAATTTCTTCTTTTAATTTGTTGTCAATACTCACAGATACAAAACCATGGTCTTTCATTTACATCTCTGGATAAATAATATTTTTAATTTGAATCCAAATTTAATATATTGATTATTAATATTTTTTCGGTTTTATAATTTTTTATCACAAATACTATTGATCTAAGGTTAATGATTTAGCATGGTTTAGTAGACAATACTTAGTGAAATACATCCTAAAAGGTTTATAGCTTTACAATGATTAGTTTTTGAGTTATAAGGGAAACGGATCTTAAAAACGGTAATTCTGGAAAACAAGAGACGAAGTTAGTCATGGGATTTGTTTCCCTTTCTACTCTAATAGAGTCATGATGCAGCGACATATCCTTTAAATCATAACTCGAAAACTATTGCAGTTATCGAAATATTTTTTCACCAAAATATTCCTGAATAATTAATGCATAGGAAAAAACTATTTTCAAAAATCGAATTTGTTAAGGTTTTAAGGTGTATCTTTCCCCTTAATATTCCAGTCTGGGATCATGGTCACGAGGGTTGTTCCCCACTTTTGAGAAAAAGAACACGATAAAGCATGTTTATAAGATTTTGGTTAATAGATCTATTTTTTGTTGTTGTAAATTTAGTTCGAAAGGGAGGATTCCGTCGGGACTTCGAACTACCGTATTATCTGTTGTTCGAATGATCTACCTCAAGTCTTGGTTGCAGGTATTATAGGGGTCAAAGTACACATAGAGTTTGTGGTGTATGGGCAGGTTTTCTCGAATTTCTCCAATTTCCCCTGCCTCTTATTACATAATTTTCCAACCAGCATTCACCTCGTCATTATCACAATCATCTTCTCATTGTATCATTTCTAAGGGGCCTCAATAAACTCAATAGTTGAACTAGAAACCACATTAAATAAATACTTAAAATAAATACGCGAATAAACAAATATAATAACTAATAAATTTTGTATTTTATAAGAGCCAAATATTGTAATGCAAACATTTATGAATACTATGTAGTTTTCGATAATACGTTACTACAGAGAGAGTGTGCATCATAAAATACCTTACATGCATGTGCAATTCATGTAAGCACCAGCAGTTTAAACATTGTCGGGTAAAAATTAAAAATTAATGTACAATAAGATTTTTGTACTGAAAGTGTAGAGACGATGGGTATTTCCTCGTACAAGTAGTATGTATATACGAACAACTGTAATGTGTGAAAATAATAACCACAACATAATTACTGAAGTCGTAGGCTTCCGCGGCCAAAGTCATGTAAATGAATGCTGTCCGGGTGACGCCGAGTCGAAGGCTGTATTGCCGACGTTTCGACCATCTTTTCGGGGTCTTCCTCCGTCCAGTAGACCAGCCCTGAGGAAGACCACGAAAAGATGGTCGAAACGTCGGCAATACAGCCTTCGATGCGGCGTCACCCGGACAGCCAAGATCATTTACAACAAAATTACTGATTCGCAAACGGAAAGACAATGCAATGCCATGGAAGTCAGTCAACCTAAAAGCTTGACTACATCCGATTCCGGTGACTGGCATGCCGAGCGGGGTAACTGCCTGGGCGCAAAGCGTCGTGGGTAAGGCCTCATTCACAATGCAAACTTAAACGTAACGTAAGCCGTAAACTTATGTAGTAAACTTTTCACGTAGAAACGATCATTCACAATGGTAAACGTAAGCTGGAACGTAGGTTTTGCCTGAACCAATCAGAATTCAACATATTGATCGATTCGTTTCTAGCATTTTTTTGGCTCTCCTGTCGATTTCGACTTTTGCATTTGCATTATCGAAGGTCACAATTTTGTTTGCCATTTCGAACCAACACTTCGCAACTCGTACTAAAACTCCACAAACTTCTCTGCTCTACCTTTCGACTATACACACCAATACACACGCATAAACAAGAATCGATCTGGAGTCGACCTTCCTTCTCGCGGATTTCGTGGTGCATTTGTTTTTTTCATGCTGCTCTCTGATTGGTCTTCGGTAAAATTTCGACGTAAACTTAAACGTAGAAGCTTGGAGCTTGCGAGCTCTAAGTTTACGTCTACGTTTACGTCAAGGCATTGTGAATGATCTCGCTTTATAACCCATTTCTAAGTTTTGCGGTTACGTTACGGTTACGTTTAAGTTTGCATTGTGAATGAGGCCTAAATCGAGTCGCACGTTGGGCGTGAGTGCGCCCGGTGGTGCTGGGGGCGGGAGCTGCTCACCCGCTCGATGAGGTCCGGGCGGCGGGCGACGGAGGCGCAGGCGGAGAGGAACCAGCAGTCGCCCAGGTCGCCCTGCTTGACGTCGCCGCGGCTCACGCCGTCCACGAACAGCGCCGGCTCCTCCACCAGCTCCTGCGCACCGCCACCACCACCAATCAGTTGCAAGCAGTGGCCTACGGATCGTATTTATGAAGCTCTGCTAGTAGAGCTCTTAGGGGCCTGCCATCTGGGGACTTGCTGGGAGGTCAAGGGACGACTGCAATTGGCTGAGGGCCGTTCATAAATCGCAAAACCGAACACTGGCAGCCTGCTAGGCCTGGCAGGCCTCTGGCAGAGGATTATAAATATGGCTCGTAGTTTCGGATGGTGTCACCCGGGGTAAAGCTAATAGTATCACCCCATCACCCCCCTCACAAATTAAATATAAAATTATCGTTTAAATCGAGACTCTTCTAACATTGAAAAATAGATGCTTACCGCTTATAGTTTCACATTTTAGTTTACATTATTTATTTTCTTTGCTTTAATAGTATTTATGATTCAAATGTATACTTATTAAATTAATATAGATAATTTTTAACTAAACCATAAAAAATATATAATTCCAGCAATATTTTTTTTCTAGGGCTTTTATCCAGCCAACAGTCGGTTACCCTTTACGTCCTGATGGGACGCATATTCGACCATACACTAGACCAACACACTTGCGGGCTCCTCTGATCTGGGGTCAGCAGAACGCGAGGCCCTCCGCGACAGTACATACAAAGTCAAGGGACAAACAACCATGCCCAAGGCGGTACTCGAACCCGCGAGCCTTCGGACCGAAGCGCTGAGTCGGTACTCGCTCTTAGCCATCTCAGTCATCCAGGTCGGCGCAATAAAATTTTTAAATTCATAAAACTAACAATATTCTTAATATATATATATATATATATATATATATATATATATTAAGTAAATGATTTAAATTTTATAATTCCAATTATAAAATATTTTAATTGGTGCCACCCCTACAATGGTGTCACCCGGGGCGCACGCCCCCCCTGCCCTCCCCCCTAGCTACCCCATTGGTTACAAGGCTGCCCTGGCTCAAAAGTACCACCTGCCCTCACCTCCACGCCTTTTACTTATAGAGGTAGGTTCTCGAGGCTCCACGGACCTCTTGAATTCTACATGTACAATAGAGTTGTTAATGATTAATTTAGATAGAAAAGCATTGACATTATATGAAATAAACTTCTAATACAAAATAATTATTAAGGAACTTTCGGATTTGAAGTTATCTTTTTTCGTAGATATCGTGATAAGTCCGTTTTATTTGATGCAAAACTGCGTCACGAAAATATATACTAAGTAATAGAAATGTAATGTTTCTGAAAACGTAGAGGTGAAGACAAAAAACATCTTTTTCAATGCAGGCCATGCACTTACTACCGAGTTGGAAAAAGTAAGGTAATGCCGGATGTCTTGTACTTTTGTTTTCGAAACAAACCGGCTGGAGCGGCTCACGGCATCAACTGATGTCTTTGCAGTGTCTCTATGACCGGAAGGTCCTAGTGTTTGAGCCCCGACGGTGGCAGGATTTTCGACACAAGCTACATAGCTTGATCGAGAGCAGCCGCTGTCTGGAGGAGAATTCTAGCGGCCGGCTGATCTGATCGGTAGTTTTCCGTGTTTTTTTCCGATCAACACCAGGCGAATGCCGGAGCAGTAACCTAACAAACGGACCACGCACCGCTCACGATCTTTCCCTCCTCTTCCTTGTCCTATCTGGATTTCACCATCCAGCGAGTGAAGAACAACACCATCTCCAGCGATAAAAAATACACTATACTAACGAGACTAATGCCCATAGCAGTTAACATGCTTAGAAGTACGAAGTAATCAGTCTTACGGCACAAAGTATTTAAGAAATAAAATAAAATGATATGATATAAATTATGATAAAATCTGACATTATGAATGATCTTGTGAATAATGTGACATCTGATTTTATGGCCTTCCAGTTGATATTATAAGTTTCATTTAAATATATATTATGTATCGACAATATAGATTTACGAAATAGGATGACAAATGGGTTGTTTTATAAGTATAATTACTTTTAGAGTAGTCATATGTTTGACAATTAATATGTGTGATTCAATAATAATATTGTATTGTTTATTATTATAATTGAATTAAATTGCATGGAGTTGGATAAATATTTTGTCATTAATAAACAAGCGTTGTCAAGTAAACATTTCTTTAAAAAAGCAATAGGTACCTCAGAAACATTAGCTAAGGCTGCGCGAGATTTATCCATCGTTTTACCACCTTCAAGGTTAATGAATGCGAAAAAATTCTGAAATAGATTGTGTTGGCCTTAGACTACGACCCACTATTTTCAGTTTTATCACTAACTGATCCTATCGTCACTGTAACGGAACTGCAGTGATGTTAATCGCGAGATGTCATGCAATTTCTTGGGAAAGTGAAGTAACTGCAGTGTAAAAGAAAAAAACGGTTACTAAATAATAAAACTTGCACATTATTTGAAGAATGTCGTGAGCTGATGAAAATTGAAGAAATTGAAGAACACACACATAGTAATTTATTGCAGTGAAATAGAAATGTTTCTGTATAATGATCTCCTTGTGACATCTGGAGAAAACTGCTAATTAAAAAGGACGAACATTTGGTTCATATTGCTTGAGAAAATTGCTTGAAGTAAGATTTTATACTGATAATGGTTTTCATACTTTTGATAAAATTCAGTAAAAAGTTTCGTATGATATGGTAATAAGTAGGAGAAGAAATATTATGTAATATATATAGTATGCAGATATTATTGCATTATATACACTATAATGTTATTGTTATGTTACAACTAAGAAGCACATTTGATAACAATTTAAATAAATTTTTTCATTCCAGTCTTCTTCTGCTCAATACTATCGATATTGATGAATATGTATAACGATTGATGGATTTTATGCTGGATAGAACAGCAGAGGAAAAGAAAAAATCATAAGGAAGCCTGCGGTGACCAAGTTGCATACGCTACTATTTTTGTAGTGTTACCGGGATTCAAAACGCCTGTTAAGTACGGAGAGATATATGCTTATAACGATGTTTCCTTTTATGTCCGATGAGGTCTATGGTTAAGTTCATAGATAATAATGACGATGACCACAGTGTGAATGATGATGCAATACTGGTAAAATGTGAGGCAGGGAGAAACAGGAAGATCCCGAAGAAGGCTATCTTGCCGCGAAGCCTTTTTGTGCATTGCTAATAGCCGCCTACGTCCGGTCTTTGCACACGTGTAATTATACTTGGGTTTTTCTAACGTGGCATCTGTGAGTAGTATCTCTAATATGGAATTCGACTCGACTTTTTGCGTCATTCTCAGTCCTGCCGCTAGAGTCGTTTGATCTGCAGCACTGCTTGAGACGGTCTCGATCATGCGACATCTTGCGGTGGGACCAAGAAAGACGCAAAATGTCGTGCCGAATTCCATCTTGGAGATTCTACCCACAGGTGCCTCATTAAAAAAAGCCCAACAAGTATACAGTGGTTGGCGGTGGTGGTGGGGATGAGTGGGAGGGTGACTCACGTGCGGGCGCATCCACACGACATCGGCGAGGGCGTCGTCGTCGGGGTCGCTGTAGCTGAGCGAGGATGCGTCGGCCGGGAAGTCGGCGTCCTCGTACAGCTGCTCGTCCTCCAGCTCGGCCAGCCGCGACGCCAGCGCGTCCTCCTCCTGCGACACCACGACAAGCGGGCCACCACACCCCCGCGGCGGAGGCGCCACGCCCGACTCCCAATGAATATTGTCGAGTCATCATTTCATGATTTCTGACTTTACCTAAAACTCTTGAAACATTCATTTGGAAAAATATATATCTGTAAATTTAGTAAAAAGTACAATCACTTTCTTGAGAGTTCATTTTGTGTGTGTGTGTGGTGTGTGTGTGTGGTGTGTGGTGTGTGGTGTGTGGTGTGTGGTGTGTGTGTGTGTGGTGTGTGTGTGGTGTGTGTGTGGTGTGTGTGTGGTGTGTGTGTGGTGTGTGTGGGTGTGTGTGTGTGTGTGTGTGTGTGCTTGTGCTTGTTGGCATGATTTGAACAATTGGGAATCTGATTAGAGAAATCGAGAATTCCCAGATACAAGATGACCGTCAACCCACAGTATTGCTTTGTAAAACCGCATACTTGAGCGTTTTTAATTCGTTTTAATCCTCTTTAAAATTTTATTGAAAAATATAATACTTCATCATGTGACTTGATCTTTTACCAAAACCAATGATGAGGAAAATATAAAGTCGATACGAAATAACGTAAACCATCTGAATGCAACGCGTTTTTGCAGCAAATGACTTTAATGGAGTAATATTTATCATGTTTATTTCATGATTGCCTACGCTTTTTGAAGTACCTACACTAGTTTTATTGATTGTTCATTCGAATAATCTAAAAAATATGCTTTACTCATTAAAATTTTTATTAGTCTTCAGTAGACCGCAATAGAATTTTTGGAACAAGAAAACGCCCAACTTAATCCTAACAGTATTGATATCAAAATGTTCGTAAATAGTTTCAGTACGATGATTTAAATTGTGTCATGGAATATTCGTGATACTTCTTCATATTGGGTGGCTGGAGAGCGTCGTGATTACCCGGGTGTTTGCGTCCCGCGCGCGCCACGTGATAGCAAACACGCGACCCTGGTAGTGCGCGCACCTGGGCGTCGTCGTCGTCGCTCATTTTCTGGCATCGATGTCGCGCGTCTTGCTCGCGCTCGATGCCCGCAATTTCCACTCACGAACATCGTCACGCGACAGCCGCCTTACGCGAGATGCTTGCCCGTGCCCGCCTCTGGAATCTCATTCAACTTAATGGCAAGTCCGAGTTCTTTACTGCCACTTCTGGGACTTTCGCGTGACACAATGGCGTGGTCTTGCTTATGATCTTGTTAATTTGAGAGCACACGTAGTTTTGAACTTTGGTAGTTTTAAGATGCCTTCTCAAAAAAGAAATAAAATTCTTTTTAAGATGTCCTATTTAAATGTTTAGGTTTTAGTAGTTTTGTGATGAACAATATCCATAATTTACTTCTGTCAGTGTCACTGTTAGATGTATCGAAAGTTTTACTTTTTAGAAACCACCAAATATAATTAAAATTTGGAATAACAGGTTCTCTCAGAATGACTATAATAATATTACATCGTATGTATGTATATATCAATCGTTAAAATTAGTTTTGTTGATACTGTATTTTATAATTTTATTTGAAAGTGGTCAAGAGCAGCACTACTGAAAATAATTAGAAAAATGGATGAACGTTTTAAAAAGAATTGAGATGATATTTCTAGACTACATTTATACTATAATATTGTGGAAAGTTTCTTACACAAAGAAATGTATTCTTCACATATACTAGAACTTCTACGATTCGGGGACACACGGAATATTTACTTCTGTGATATTGGTCATAAAATAGGCATGTGACATTCCTGACTATCGATTGCAGTATGTGATATGGTAGGAGTTTCCGAGAACTTTTCCTGCAATTGACCGTTGTCCTGAAAAACACAGTATAAAAAGGCATTGAACGGGATGATTGTGCAGTTTCAGTGTCCGAATACAAAACGTTACAAACTTCTATTAGATGTTCAAAAACCTTTCTGTAAACAAGGGGTAACTTTTTTTCAGAGAGAGGGATTTGCGAAACTATGATCAGGTGGTTATAAGCAAATATAAATATTTATATCTCCTATGCAATTTGTAAAAGTACGTGACACCATTATGTGTCTCATTTGTGTTTAATTCAAGGTCATTTAACTCATGCATCTTGAACGCCAGTAATTTTAATGCTTGCTTGACCCATTAGATTTCTTTCGAAAATTTATAAAATGCGTTTTAGATAAGCAAAGAACGAAAGTGAATTGGTGCAGCATGGTGAAGCAGATCCCAATTAATTTATACCGTCTTAATTTATCTCTATACTTTTTCAGAAAAGTCAACGACTGCTTCACTTGCAAATTTTTCACTCACATTGGTAGTTTTTCTTTGGCGAGTACGTGTGCGAACATTTCCGCTGGTATGCATTTCCGAAGCCACTTCGCGATAAGACACACACATACATAGTGGCTACTTCAAGCACAAAATTAGGATAGGATAATAACAATTTGAGACTTTGCACTTACTTGAAAATTTCAGAATTTGCAGCTTATGCCTGCTAGTGGTGAGGTGTAGAAGGAAGATAATTGATTCATTTTCACTTCTTTTATATATAAAGAATATGTTGAAAACATAAATATTCACTTAACATTAATGTAACATGAACTGGTACGTTTTTGAACGTACGTGTCTGAAGCATGTTCAGGGAGTAGAATATTGAGTGGCTATTACTAAATTTTACAATTTTCAAGTGGCCACTGCTGCTCAAATTCGGGGTTGGAAATAATTTAATATAAATAGAACAAATTGAAAATTGCAATTTTTAGGCAATGAATCTATTCAGAAAGAGGTATGCTAATCGCGTATTAATTTCCACACAGTAAATTTAGTATTGTAGCCCAAACGTTGTAAAAACAATGACAAAAGTATTCCTAACTTTGACGACTACTAGTGCTTTTACCCTAATAATGTTTGAGGGAAATAGTTTACATGCATACTCCATTTATCTGCAATAGTTTTCTGTGAAAAAGTGATAAATATACTTCAAAATGAACCTAACACGTTGGTATTTGGAGCGATTTGATTGCCCAGATGCTGAAAGAATACTGCAATCTATCAACCACTGCGAATTCAATTTTGTCCGTCAATGGGATTTTTTTACTCGTTAATCAATTGAACTTCATATGAGACCATTCCTACTGAGTTTTAATTCATCATATATCTATCGCTTGCGAGTAAGAGTACAAGTCAACTTTTCAGGACAGAATTAAATATTTCGAATTTAGATTCATTTGTTGGTTTCTCTTACACTGTTGGCATTAAACCGATGTGGCATATATGTGATTTACTCCTGCACTTTTAGACCCATGTATAACTTGTGTGAAATGCATGAACGAAGAGCAGGCTCGAATTGGAGCCCTTTGATGTTTGACATGTACTCTCTCAGCGGCGGGGTGGCGCTTGGCTGCGCGGGTGGGCGTGTACTCACGAGAAGGCCGAGCAGGCCGTCGATGAAGTCGCCCTCGGGCAGCTGCTGGGCCGGCGCCTCGGGCGGCTCCGGCGCCTCGGCGCACCTGTCCACCACCTCATCCTGCGGGCACAGGGCGCGCGCTCAGCCGGCGGGCTCCCTCGGCCCCGCCCCCGACCCGCGGCGCGGTTTACAGCCCCGCGATGCTAATGCCCCGCTCCGCCCCCCCGGCGCGATGGCCCCACGCGCACGATCGTTGCCTGCCTCCCCCCCCCAGGTGCAAATGAGCCCCGTCCCCGCTCCCCCGGCCATCACTGCCTCGCAAAAACCAACGCTCTCCTTCCTCCTGTAGAGGAGCACCGGGCTTGGGCTGGGCTCAGGGCCGGGTTACACTCAAGGGCAGGGCAGCAAGAAAGAGAGAGAGACAGAGAGGTGGAGAGAGGGAGAGAAAGAGAGTGAGAGGGAGAGAAAGAGAGACAGACAGACAGACAGACAGAAACAGAGATATGCACACACACACACACTCACACACACACACTCTCTCACTCACGTTACAAGTGGAACTTGGGAAGTTAGGGAAAGAGTAGTGCATTTGTGGGGTAATTGGGATATACCAAGCTTCGCTACCAAACATTTAAGTTGTAACGAAGGTCGCGAAGGTCGCGATGACAGGACAGTGTTGCTCTTTCCTGCCAGCTCGTGTCCTCGAAAGGACTTTCTGTTTTAATAGGATCATATGTATTCCACATGTATCCCTTAGGCAGACATGGATAATAAATAAAAAGCAAGGTCCTGACCTAAAAAACCTTCTAGCAGGAAAAAAGTTAGATTAATTTGATCGCAAAATACCAAATACACAGATAAAAACACGTTGAAAATGTGTCATTATTGAATAATGACCATATCTTTAATGGAATTTGTTTCTATTGGTTTTGTCTCTTTTTTTCGTGTTCATCTTACTGTCGAGCCCTGGTGACGAAAAAGTGGATAAATCTTGTTCCTATATATGGCAAATTAGTTCCTATAACTTATTGTGTAGTCAGAATCCATGTTTTGTAGGTCCTAGATAGGTTCCGAAAAATCGATTGACGGTCAAACGTCCGTCAGTCGGTTTGCGGATAACGCTAACGGCAAAACCGTTCAGATTTTCTTCAAAATTGATTTTGTGCGATAGATTTAGAGCAAATCGAGAACCTTTTGAATTTGAAACAGGCATTTTATTTTAGGGGCTACTTTACATGAGGCCTCAGCATTTTCAAAATTTTCTCAAAAATTACTTCTCACTTTTTTATTAAATTTTATTCTCGAATAGCGTAAAGGATGCTGAATGGGTAGGTTTAATTTTCATTAAAATCCCTCATTTTTTGAAAATTGCAAAATTTCAAAATTTATCAACTTTCTCGACAGATGAATAATATTTATGGCTCTGCATAACTCCATTTTACTTTCTTAACGTACCAAAGAGAAAGAAAATGAAATACCTAAGAAATAATCGGCGCTTTTTGGATAGAGTAATCGACGTTTAAAAATAACGCCAGTTTCATTCAAATTGAAATTCCTGATCTTTCTATAATTTCAAAACTTCAATTTTTTCGACACAACTTCTATATTGAAGATGGTGATCTTTTCTTAATAATAACTGTTGCTTAAAGATAGATCTTTAAACAAGGTAATGTAATTTTGTTTGAAAAAATGAGTACTTTTTGAGTAATTTGTGCTTGAAATTAATGCAATTTATAAAAATAACATTTTCTCAAAATCTGCTCCAATTTCTTAATAATCTTTTCTACGGATAGAACAAGGGACGCTTAATTGTAAGGCGCAGGTTCTAGTTTCGTTGAACTCTCTAAATGTTCGAAAATTGCAAAGGTTAGAAATGATGAGAAAGTATGTGCTGTTGTATCACCACTAGTTTCCGTGTTGCCAATTCTAAGAGAATTCATCCTAATTAAATGAATTATTTTGTACAAAATAAAGAAATTTGATATACCCAACAATAACACTCACCCACTGTCCAGACAAGAACAATTGGATTTTCTTTCTGTAAAGTAAATTTTCAACGCAGTGATTGAATTTCTCCACCCGTTACGTCCGTCTGTGAACGCGAGTAAACTTAAAGCAGGATTTTCATGAAATTGATATCCCCCAATCGATCTGTGTGGTGTCACGGCGCCTTAAATTTGAAATCGATATTTTAATTTTTTGGGATACTTTATTCATAGCTTTAAGGAACTTTCTCAAAAACATCTCCAATTTTTTTGACTTACAATAGATGGCAGCGGGGTGGTACAAAATCGAAAAGCCCGCAGACTAAAGATATTAGAAAATTATTAGTACAGAAAGTACTGTGCCATTGCCATTCTACCTCTAGTTACTTCAATCTCTCGATCATAGTTTCCCTGATCCACGCTGAGATAGCCCCTTGTTTTGCTTCTGGACATAAATGTAACTTCATTTTCTGTGCACGTCTTCTAGAATTCAGTGGGAGTTATTCAAATTATCGTTTCCATGTTGTCGCGGCAGGAAGTAATAAGAGCCAAAATTTATTGCTTATTTATCCTTGAAAATAGATTTTATTACATGGGAGTTTTTTTGTTTTTTTTCTCCCTTTCAAAATTCAAAATTTAAGTAGTATATGACTTAGTGTTTCAATCACAGAATTTTGAAAATGTGCACACAATTCACTTTTCCCCATAGCACGTCATACGCAGTTTCCAACTGTTTAAACCCCTGATAAGCTGGCCTGAGTCGAAGCTCTGCGATTTTGAAAAACCTTTATTAATTTTTGGGGGTACTTTACATGAGGCCCTTTGCACATTTCAAAATTTCCTCAAAAATGGCTCTAAAGTTTTCGTCAAATTTCTCGTAAGAATAAAGTACGCCTGTGAAGATGGCATAGGTTCAATTTTCGCGGTTAACTTTGAATATTCGAAAATTTCAAAAGTTTGATTTTTTTCCGGCGGCTTCCTGCAACTACAAAATGAAAGATAGAGATATTTCCATCAAATGAAATTTGTTGTCCATATTTAAGTCTTTCATTAAGTTCATGCACAATTTTCTCAAACGTTTGGTAATTTTCACGCAATATGTGCAATTTTAAAAAATAACAAAAACAAGATTGTTTCAAAAACGGGTCCAAATTTTGTCTTTAAACTTTTGGTAGGAATAGTCCTAAGTGTACTTTATGAGATGGCATACAAGACATTTTGCTCTATTCTTTTGTTTTTGCAAAAATTACAAAAATGTATTCTTTTACAGGCCTTTCACGTCGTTAATATTTACATTACAGGCAATTTGTTCATTTTATTACATTTACGAGTACATGTGCTTTAAATTATGTCTGAAAACGTTTCTTGAAAAATCAATAGTTTCCTGTGAAAACGATCTCAAAATTCGTCATTTTCAGACAAGCTCAAACGCCATTTTCTCAAAAATGGCTCTAGGTTTTTTCATCAAAATTTTCCAACATATAGTGCTAATTGCACTGATTAATATGTCGTAAAGTTAATTTTGTTGTATTCTTTTGTTTTTTCGAAAATTGCACAAATGTAACTTTAAAAATATCTCTCACGGGGTTAATATGCACATTTCCATCGATTTGTATGTATTATTACATTTGTGAGTGGAAGTGCTTCAAATGTCTTCAAATAATTTTTAGAAAACTCAATAGATTTCTGTGATAAAGAGCTTCAAATTTCGAATTTACAGTAGGGCATAAACGGTTTTTTCTTAAAAATGGCTCAAAAAACGGTAACGAAACTTTCAATATAGGACGAGGTTATACTCTTTAATATTTTAAAAGTAATATTCCGAATCTAATGTTAAGACCCCGAAAAATTGAGAAAGTTAAAAAAAAAATAGATTTAAGGCGGTGATAGATGGCAGCCACCATGAGGATGAGGGCAAGCCCGTAAAGCTCACCCACATCGAGGAAATTATAAAATTTTACTAGGAGAAAGTCTGTGTCATTCTGTTGCACCACTAGTTACTTTCTGGTACGCTACGCACGAAAACAATCTCATCGAGAAAACTGGTCAATGTCATTCAATTTTTAAGTAAAATTCATCTTTTTATTTCCTTAAGATTATGTTTGCATTTTTTAGTGTTTTTAATTCGTTTTTCATTATTTAGATCTGCAAATATTACATCAAAGTTTGAAATCAACATAATGCTTCTTTCCTTCAATTTTCTCTTGAATCTCAGATTTGAAATTATTGAAGATTCACTTACTACGATGTCATCAATAATATTAATAGTTCGTTGTTGCCTTCCGTCTTTGTGTTTTTATTTCTAATTTCCCCCATAATTGCAATACGGTGCCACAATAGATATCTCAGCACTGCACACTCTATAAAATTAATCACCAAAATATCTAAGTAGGTGACGTATAACGTCTATTTATAGTGTTCAACTGCACAACAACAACAACAACAACAACAAAAAACAACCTTCGTTCGTGCTGCCCATTGCTGATTGACGAATTACATCATGTACACTTAAATACGTTGTTTCATGATGATAACAATAACGGTTATTAAATATCTGCATAACATATGCCGCCAATTTTAACTTTGAAACGTCTCAGCGTGACTACTTTTGTCAATTTATTGTTAGAGTAGATTGTTATTTCTGATGAAAGCAGGATTGTATTGTTGTAAGGTGTTACTTTTTTAAAGATGGAATTTGAATTCTAAATATCCACAGAATATGTTCGTGTAGCTTGTGTGAAGAACGAATGACCTTGTGAGTGAGGAGAATTCGGAACATGTAGCTTGTGTATGTTTAGTTCACGAATCCATGAATAGCTCAGAGACAACTTCAAGGAATCCTGCATTATAATGATGGAAATTCATTCCCTCTACATTCCAAAATATGTTTCAAGAAAAGTGTTTCAATAAATTTCCTTCAACAAAATAGTTTAATCAAACCACATACTAAATTAATAAAAATATAATTAATGTGGCCATTCTTCATTAGATAAACATTTGCAGGTTTTTATTTAATTACAACTGACATTCAACAGTACTAAGAAACTCATAAACAAATAATAATTAATGAAATTATAATAATTATTATTAACATTATAAACATAATTCCTCATTGATGAAAGTATTTTCTGGCGCCAGTTATTGAATAAAATAATTGATTCAGTAGTATTTTTAAAAATTCAACAATTTTTCTTTTGCCTAGAATCGTGAAGAAAGTTATCATCAATGATTTTACGAAATGTATAATTCAGCTCAAATGTAACTGCATTTTTTGTTACAAAATATGTTTTTGAAGATGCCTACGTTTTTGAAAACCTACCCCTATCCTTATTTCTTCCCAATTCTGGCCGCTGGGTAGCGACGCAGGAGCGCGTGGTGGGAGGCGCGTACGCGGAGATGCTATCTGGCGGTCCTCTTGACACCTGACTACGACGAGACGTGACGGACATACACAGTAACGGAGGATTACTCCATATATTAAGAGATGTGTATAAAGTAACGGAAGATTACTCCAAAATGCGCTCAACACCCAACAAGGGGTTAGGAGACGCGTTGTGTCGTGATTTGACGCTACAAATAAAATAAAAATAATAATAAAAAAGAAATTGCTTGAGTGCAGTAATATACATATTAATTGTAAGTAATATGACATTTCGATTATTTATTAAAAACGTCCACAAAGTAAAATGTTCTAATTTTGTCTTACAGTTTGAAATACACGGCGTAATAGTTTCTTCTGACGACTTAATCATCCTTAATCTTTCCATGTAGCAAAGCCAGTGCCCGTTCTGGTTATTACGAAGTGTGAAATTCAATATTCCTAGAATATCGTGGAAGGAAACATTTCTTATATTTTGAACTATTGAAAGTTGAAGCAACATATACTCTTTCAACCAACAGGAGACCTGCACTATTCTTTTAAACGTCCTTTAGACTATCCAATAAGTTAAGTTCTTCAAAAACGATGGAGCGTTTTTGAGAAAAAAATTATTTAAAGAAAATTAAAAATTGCCTGTATTTCACACGCGAAGAAGAATCAAATTTTCGTAAAATTGTACCTGACCTTACTTCAAAATCTATCGTTATGGAACAGATTTTATTAAGGGAAAATCTATATCTTTAATATTTTAGTTGTTGGAAGACGTCGAAAAAAAATTTGAATTTTTGCAATTTTCCAAAAATTAGAGTTTTGAACGAAAATGAGACCTACACCATTCTATTAAATGTCCTTTATATTATCCAACAACAAAATTTAATCTCAAAATGATGGCGCTTTTTTGTTGTTGAAAATTTTGATGATCCAGGGGTTTCATGTAAAGTTCCCCCAAATTAAAATAACGGTTTCTAATTCGAGGCTCCGCGATGTCAGCCAGATCGATTGAGGAATGTCCGTTTTGGAGAACATCAGCTGAACGGTTTATTCGCTAGCGTTGTTCACAGACAGAGAGACGGACGGGCAGACGTTTTGCCGGCAATCAATTTTTCGGTGTCAAGGACTCTCAAAACGAATTCTGGTTACATCACTCTTCCTTTCTACCACGGTAGCGGTAGTAAAAAAGTAAAATTCGTCATTTTTCGGACACAAATGAAGAAAAACGCAAATATGTGAAACTAGCGTACCCATGCGAGAACGGCATGTTAAATTCCACCCTCTTCCCTGTCTTTCCGTTTTCATGTTGAGAGGGGACGTTGTTAACGAAACGTGTTTATTTGCTTAAAAAAATTTTAAAGGTAACTTTCAATGTACTTATTGAATTTAAAATAAAAATAAAGAACAATGAAATTGATGTTTGATAGAAATTTTTAATAATATAGAATGTTCTTGGAAAAATTCACTTTTTCCTAAAAATATTTGAAGTATTTATACAATCTTCCTTGACAGTTCGCTTTCTTTGACAATCACAAAAATATTACAAAAGGTTTTTACTTTCGAGAAAGCTACGTTAAGTTGACCATGCGAAAATACAGAATCGGACAAGTACCATATCCAGTAATTAGTTTAATTTCACATACAGTTGCAGATACTGCACTTCTCTGAACAGGTGGGGTAGTATCGAGAAACGCTGGAGGTACAAATTGTAATAGAACTTCCAAAAATAACCTCTCCTAAAGATTACGGTATGCAGAATGCTTCTTTGAGGTCTTAACCTCAACATTCCAAGTTTTTAGGCCCTAAAACGCTTCGTTTAGAAGTTACTTAACTATACATATTTAAGAATGCGACTGAGTGTTGCGGGTTGCATTTGGCATGCACTTTTATATGGATTTGTTCAACAAATCTTTTACATTTTTAAAGTCAAAATGAAATTCGTTACGTCTCCGTGAACTTATCTTTCTTTAGATACCTCATTCGTTGCGTGTGAAGTAAGTATACTACTGAAATAATATAGGAGACGATGACGCAATAAGGGGCAATTTACGTCAGTTTTATCGCGCGCGGCTCTGCGATGGCGTCCGATTTTAAGCCGTCAGAACCTTAGCCCTCCAGCCTGCTGTCAGAATTTGCAGTGCATGTACCGTTCACAAATGACCTCCGATACTACGACAGCGTTTGGAGCCTTGGAAATGCAAACTAAGTTGCTGTAACATTCAGAATATGACGAAATTGGGAAAATTCACATACAAACAAATACTATCTATACGAATCTATCTATGCTTCTGAAGACAAAACGACAAAGGAATTATATTTATTGCGAATATTATAAGGAACACGCTAGGTTGTTTCATCGGTATGTAACCATTCTTTACATATTCATCTTTTATAGAGAATGAATCATTTAGATTAATATCTATATTAATAATTTTGTTTCGCGCAAAAATTGAGAGAATATCAATTAGCCTCTGTTCATGTGAAAGGTGTCAATGGTTTCGTTCCATACCTCAAATATCGGGGAAAATACATGAACGATGAAACAGTTTCGATTTTGACGAAAAAATGCCAATATTTGATTGTTATTCCGCGCATTCTCAAACCGCGGATACCAACGGAATTCTCATTTCCATTGCGCCACTGCTTGCAATCTCGGTGGGCGAGTGTTTAGCTCATAGACCGCTGAATCACCATTGTGCAGGTTCGATACCAGGTGACGTGCGTGGAGTTTCGAAAGGTATAAAATTCTACAGTGGCAAAATTAAATCCGTCTGGCTATACTTCGTCCTAACGAGGTATCATGTTCTCCCGAGGAAAGATTTTTTAAAATTTATTTAATGTACACAATGTACAGACCTGGCCTATTACAGTTTGCCAATTACTGGGACTTGACTTGGCCTTTTAGATCGGTTTTGTTTTACTGTTGGAATTTCGGATTTCACATTAGCAGAAAATATAATTACGTATTTGTATTAAATATAGTTAACTTTAAACAGAAGATTATTCGGAAAATACAAATGAACGTAGCTTGAAACATGATATAAGATGAAGCTGTGGTTGTAGTTTACATTAAACATCCCACTTTAATGACTAGAATGTTTTGATCTTTTATCGTATCATTTCTACGAAGTTCATGAACTGGACAGAGCTTTGTAACAAGTTCTAATATTTCCTGCTGATTGAGGTCGCATGTCACACATCTTTCTTGTTCCGATAGTTTGTAAGATATGTTTTTGAATTTGAGTATTACTGCGTTTGAACTGGCTAGCCGAATTTGTGCCATTATTTTGGCTTGCCCTTATAGTATTTTCGAGTATAATTATGGTTAACATTTAGGGGATTCTGTGTGCTTTATTGATTTATGCTACATTGGACTGTAAGTTGAGAATGTCACTCTAGTTCTATCCTTCTCAAAGGCACTATTTGTGTATAGATCGCAAATTCGTGAAATCGTCGTCTCAATCTCACTCAACTGTTGTAGATCATTAAATAGTTGATTGCCACCAAGGGACTCGAGGTCTTCAATAAACCCAGTTATACTTTCGGTTGTGAACATTTTGGGATCAAATATAGAGTTCATTTAATATTACCTAGCATGGCTTTCGGAATCTATTTTTAGGAGTTTGTATCAATTTAATCAAGTAAAACATTGCTTTCTTCAGAATAGGCCTACTCAAGAAGGGCGAGCCTACATCCATTCTAACCATGAATCCAAAAGTGCATTTCGATAGTCCTAACAGTAGTTTAAAAAGCCTGCTTGTTGTTTTTCTGGTACATGTAGGTGCCGCAGTCCCCAAATGGATGAAGTGTACAAGGAAGACAGAGTTCCCTGTGGAATCGAACAATTCCAGTTTAGATTGCCTATTCCCAAATTTACCAGTAATTAGTTGCTTCCAAAAGGATCATTTGGCAATCCTAGCTTTGGCTAAGAACTCGTCAGAAGCTGTACTAATAAACTCTGATCTGACAAATGAATCTCTCCCATTCGAAAAATTCGTATATAGGTAACTGATATCGGCCTCTGGCAGAGAAAGTGAAAATTACATTTATGAGAAGCCCATGGTACGCGCCCGCTCGAAAGAGTACCTCATACTCGAATACTACCTACCTGAATACTTCCCCGTAGTCGGGGAAAGATTCAAACAAATTCTGGTTCAAAAGAATGATTGAGGATCTAAGGACAATGCCCGCCCCCCCCAAAAAAACACCACACGATTTATAAATACTTCTGACTTCTGCCATGCGAAAGCAAGGCTCAAAGGAAGAGCCTTGAGGGCGCCCTCTCTTTGCAATTTACGTGTTGCGTTTTTTCGTATAAAAAGAGCTGTTGTATCGTATTATACTTTAAAAAAGTTACTGCAGTAGTCGTAAAGACTCATTTTATTAAAATATTTAATTTATTACAGAATTATACAACTACATATCGTGCGTACATTGCGTGCTACATTTCGAAAAAATCATTTTGTGTGGTTATGTCCCCCCGAAAGTTTTCTGCTATAGGGCATTTGTGGTAGTACCTAAATACATAGAATAGGAGAACATTTTGAATTAGAGTATGAGAATATTTTGATTCTTATTTATTTATTTATTTATTTATTTATTTATTTATTTATTTATTTATTTATTTATTTATTTATTTATTTATTTATTTATTTATTTATTTATTTATTTATTTATTTATTTACTATTGGGAAACGTGAATCCATCACGACGTTTACAAAATCATTCGTCACTAAACAGTATTTATTCCATAGTATGAAGAAATTACATTGATAAGCACAAGAGCCACAACATTTCTTAGCAAATAGGATTCTTTATTTTGCAAACTCGGGAAGAACCTCCAATTGGTAGACAATTATCGGCCCGTAAGTTTACTGCCAACGTTTTTAAAAATATTTGAGCGAGTAATAATAACTTGACTATTCTCTTGTTTAACTATTACGAAAGCAGATTTCCAATTTGAATTTAAAGCCAAACATTCAACAATGCATCAACTCATAAGAATTACAGAAGGTTAAGCTCCTGGCTTCCAAAATAACCACACTCTTAAAGTGATACTCGATATTAGTTAGACATACGACAGGGTATGGCACACAGGTCTGCTGTACAAAATGTCAAAACTAGGTATCTCTAATTACTTACAGAAAACAATCGAAAGTTTTATGGTATGAATTAATGATATACGAGACCACATGCGATCGTAGCAGGGATAACTCAGGGGTAGAAACTTTCTCCACCCTATTTAATATATTCACGTTCCCAGCCAAGGTAATTCCAATGCTGTCTATAATGCAGACGCCACTCACTATTATCACCCAGTATGATATTCAAGTAGCACAAGTGTTTCTACAAAACGACATACATTTGTTTCCAAAATGGAATGAAATAGAATTGAAATTAATTCAATAAAATGCCAGGCAAAGATATTCATCCTAGGCCGTCCAAGAACTCCACCTCAACTGAAAGTAAGAAAATCAATTCTCCCCTGGCTATCCTCATCTATAAAATACTTGAGAGTCCTATTGTACAAACGTTCAACTTGAAAACCGTGTATAAATGCAACAGCCAACGAAACAAAATTATAAAATATTGCTACCCTTAATCAATACTATATCAGCCTTAACGGCAAACAGTCACCTATTTTTGTATAGGTCAGTCATTTACCCAACCTTAACATTTATTTGCCCCGTATGGAGTAGTACACATCTATCTCTGTAAATCAGTCCTTTTTCATCCAATATACATTTTTGCGCCAAACAATTGATGCACTGTATTTATAAAGAACTCACAAGCACATCGTGAGTTGAACTGTGTATTTCTTCCAGTTCATTTTAACAATTTGGCACACTGTTTCTACCATTCCTCATATGCCCTCATCTTCTACGTTGGAAGTTCAGCAAATTCTCATCGCGTTACCTCTTAGTTCCCCAAAGATCACCTTAGACCTCCCCGATAATCCTTTAGATTCTCCCTCAGTCTCCATCTATCATGAACTTCAAGACCTTACACAAAATAGTATTTTCATCACTCGCGCATGAAAAATAGTACTTACCGTCACCATTTATTGATGAGAAACTATCAGTTTGCTGAACGTGTGCAGTAAAATGGATTTTGTCGTCAAAAGTATTTAGATTATGTACCGACAATGATACTTTAGTGAGAAAATATGTGAGAAAATATACGTGAGAAAATACAAAAAATTGAAAATCCTGTCAAGACACTAACTTAAGTGAAGGGACTGTTGTCAATTGAATGTTGAAATAAAACATTAGTATTAATAATAATAGTATCGGAATTAATAATAATAATAATAACAATAACAACAACAATACGAATATTCTGTTTGGAAGTTAGTTGGTATTTTTTCCTTCAAGTTCTTGCGTGCGTAGAAGTGATTTTCGAGTGAAAGTTGTCCCGTGACCAGAAATGGCCCTTTGAACACAGTATTTTACAGTAGGCTGTAACGAAATCGAGGTCGACCTGGGTGCGTGATTATGTGTCAAGTGATGACCGGTGCCAGGACACGCGTGCGGCACTCACCATGGCTCGGCGGCGGCGGCGGTGGCGGCGTTGGTGACGCGAGGGTCAACCCGAAACACCGTGGGCCACTAACCCCGTGGTCTCTTCCGCGCCCGCGCCTGCGCCCTATCGATCCCAGCGGGAGCGGGGCCCAACACCAGCACCTGCCATGGCAACGCATGTGGGCCAAGGCTTTGCCCCGCCCCGCCCCGCGTCGACCCGCCCCGCTCCGCCCCGGCCCGCTCTGCCCCGTCTCACTCTGCCCTGCCTCGTTCTGCCCCGACTCGCTCCACCCCGCCTCGTCCCATCGCGCCCCGCCACGACCCGTCCCGCCCCGCCCCGCCCCGCTCCGCTCCGCCTCGCTCCGCTCCGCCGCGCCGCGCCCCGCCCCGCTCCGCTCCGCTCCGCTCCGCTCCGCGCTCCGCTCCGCCCCGCTCCGCTCTGCCCCGCCCCGCTCTGCCCCGCCCCACCCCGCCCCGCCTCACTGTGCCCCGCCTCGTCCTGCCCCGACTCGCTCCACCCCGCCTCGTCCCCCCGCCCCGCCACGACCCGTCCCGCCCCGCCCGCTCCGCTTCGCCCCGCCCCACTCCGCTTGTCACCACCCCCGCCCCACTCCTCCCGAGCCATCCCGCCCGCGCTCGACCGGCCACGCTCCGCCCGGCCCGCTCCGCCCCACCTCGCTCCGCCCCGCCCCGCCGCGCCCTGCTAGCCCCACCTCTTCTCGCTCTGCTCCGCCCCGGCCAGCCCCGCCCTGGCCTGCCCCGCATCGTCCCGCCTCGTCCCGCTCCGCTGCGCGGCGCGGCGCGGGCAGGCCATCGATTCGCGAAAAGCACGGGGCTCCTGATGAATGACGCGCGTCATTCGTCACCCTTCGCGTGCCGCCCTCGCTGCCGGCAGAGCTTTGACCCTCGCACATAATCGATTCTCTTGAGGAGCTACATTTTTTCGGGAGGTTAACCGGGCCTGTTGTCACATCTGTATTCGATAATTCCGCAAGTTTCGGTGAGGTTGATTCTTCTTGATACTGCTGTGCAGTCACCTTCAAATCTGCGTCACTGTGATACGTGTAATGCTATCAGACGGAATTTCTTGAAGTGTAAGAAAAGATGGAAATCGCTGGAGGGGAGATCCGAACTTTAGGGTGAAAGATCAAATACCTCCCAGTGGCACTGCAGTAGATCTTTTGTAAGCAGAGCCGCGTGTGTCAACTTTGACACAGTGTGACTTCTACGATACGGGAATCAAAATGTTGATCTCACTGTGTCACAAATGTCTAAATTCTACAATATCCCGCACAATAACATTTTTTCATGAAATTTTGTTTTCTTTTTGTTGACGACTTAGGGAAACACTTTCTGGATGCGCCTTGTAAATACTCATCTTGTGCAATTAAAATTAAAATTTTAATTTTATCAAATGATTCTTCCTTTCTTCTGGGTCATTCTTCGTTCCACACGTTTCTGCTCATTTGATTGGATGTTGCAATTTGCTCGCCCGATTTGAACATACTCTTACCGCAACTCAGATTGCACTGCTAGGACTCTCCTATTCTTTTTTTCTTTCTTTTTTTATTTATCCTTCTTGTTTATTTGATTCTATTTTATAACATGAATACCGATTTTTTAAAGTTGTATTATATGTTCATTCCGTTAAAAGAGGAGAAAATAATATTATTTTCTTCATTCACGTCTTTAAAAAAAATACATAGTATTGTTGAAGAATTCATAAAAATCTTTGTAACTATACACTTTATTATTTGTGCAGTGTATGAATTTTTTTTCTTCTCAGCAGCTATAATAACGATACAAAGAAATTTAGAAAAAAGTTCCGTACCTACTGGATGAATAAATACAATAGTATTGCAAAAAGGATACGCGCAAAAAGTTGAGGGTTTGGTAAGATTTCGCCGTGGAAACAAAACCTTGTAAACGTGATGGAGAGGGAATTTCCGCCAGGGGTACAACATAAAAATTATTTAAGGCGAATAATATAGCATTTTTTACTCTCTCACATTCTACTTACGCAGTATAGAGTTAATATTGTAATGCTGCAGCAAAATTCCGGCGATTTTTTGACAGAAAAACTCGTATTGTAGGAGCCTATACACAAAAAAGTGGATACATCTTAATCCAATATGTAATAAATTACTTCCTCTAACACGTTGTGTAGTCAGAATTCACGTTTAGTGGGTCCCTGATATCTAAAAATTGGCAACTTCTGTCTATCCCGGCCTATCCCGGTCTGTCTGTGCCTGTATAATTAATATTATTATTAATATTACCTGTGCATGTCTGTGCCTCTGTGCCTGTCTGCGAGTCTGTTGGTCTGTGTCAATTTTTTTGTGGGAAAGGGCAAACCGGTTATAAAAATGGCACTGGTCCAATTTTTGGTGAATCATCCATATTATCAAAAATTGCAAAAAAATACAATCGCAAAATCACAATATAGATGATAGAGATTTTTTACGTAGTGAAATTAATTTTTGAAACTTAGATCTTTAAGAAAGAATATTTGATGTTTTTGAAAATATGAATAATTTTGCATGATTTTTACAGTTTTGGAATTCCAAATTCGAATTTCTCGCATTTCTTTTGTTAGAATATTTCATGAGTTGTGAGGTCGCAATACAATGGCAAGGCCGGGACGCGGCAGTGTGGAATTCTCAGAATACTTTCCAATGGTTGGACGATTGCTAGGTGTATGGAACACAGTTTGGGATTATCGAATTTGTGTTGATGTATTAGCTTTAAATGAATTAATTTTTCGCACCTAATGCGCTACTTGTTTTTGCGTTTACTTTGCGGTAATGCGTTTTACTTGCGATGATTAATAGATGGAAAAACATTGCGGTATTATAATTTTACGTAACCGTTTCTAATGATGAAGTATGAAATGTTGTAGAACCTTGTTTTATTTATTTCCCTATGCCTTAGTAATGAGCTAGTTCTACCTAATGACAGTGAACGTGTCATTTTACAAAATGCAATTGCACCGCACGGCAGAGCATTCTGCCAGGCCAGGCAAATGTCATGCAACACATCCGTGCGAGCGTTAACATCTGATGGAAGCCGAGCCACTTAGTGAGTGCGACTCACCATAGAAATCAATGAGCGTTGGTCAGCGACACATTTCAATCCACCGAGCCCGCAGTGAGATGTTCACATGCAGATGTACAGAGCCCTTCACACATACTTCTTTAATGTTACAAATAAGTTTTCTATAATTCGGCAACGAAAATATCTAGATTTTGAAATGTTAATCTCTCGCTTTTTTAAATTTATTATTATTATTATTATTATTATTATTATTATTATTATTATTATTATTATTATTATTATTATTATTCATCTTTCAACTATTAATAGTTAAATAGTTGGGAAGGGATTCTGAAACTCAAGAAAGCGTGCGCAGATGATTTTCTCCCCCCCCATACGTCCATACAGTTTTTGACTAAATAAATAAATGTTGCTTCACAGCTTCTCTCAGTTTTGACAATTCAGGTTAACAAGATCTCATTAATAACGAGAGATAAATGATCTATCAATATAAAATTCTTTTTTAGACAGCCTGTGGTAAAAGCGGTTATTTTTAGAGCACGCACAGCGTGTTAAAGGTCCAATTTTTAGCAGTAGCGCTAAATGTGAGAAGATACTCAATGTTCAGATAAAAAGAAATGCGGTAAATACACAATCATTGCTATGAATGCAACAAATTCACATTTTTATACGATCGTAGAAAAAACAAATTTTTAACGTTTATTTGTATTAATGATTCATTTGAAAACTAAAGCTTTCTCTTTTATGATCAGTTTCGATAAGTAGATTGATTTCGTGTTTCCGGACGCGTCAACTTATAAGGGTATTAGTCCCGTCTTCCTCGGGAGGTGGCGGTTATCATTCCACGCATGAAGGTGAGACTCGGCGCCGACCAGTCGACAGGTCGGCGAGTGGGGGTTTTCTCCAACCAGATACATCCACTCAGCGAGGCACCGCCCCAGCCGGAACAAGCTCTAAGCTCCCGAGTGGTCTCCCAGGATGTATGGTAATGATGTGCATGAAAGTGTAAGTTTATGTAAATAAGGAGCGAGGATAGGACAAGAAAGGGGAAAGAAAGATCGCTAGTGGGCCGTGTCACGTTAGTTTGAATACTGCTCGGGCATTCGCCTGGTGTTGATCGGAGAAACTGTGGAAAACTACCCATTAGAACAGCCAGCCGCTAGAATTCTCCTCCCAAAAAAAACTGAATAATTTAGCTCTTCAGCTGGTGTCGAAAATCCTGCCACCGTCGGAACTCGAACCCTAGGACCTCCCGGTCAGAGGCACTGGAGTTGATGCCCTGAGCAACCTAAACCGGTCGATAAGTAGATAATTATCTGTGAAAATATTGATATATTGTAAGATATGATAAATAAATTATAAGATAAAATATAAAAGATAAATTATAAGATATAAGTTATCAACGATATCCGATATTATCACATATTGTTAAGTATCCCCAACACAATATACGAAGGTAAATAATTACCTCATTAATTATAGCAATTTTATAAACAGTGGCAGTACAAATGGCAGTGCAAATGCGTAAATATGCTTCGTTACATTGCAGTATAAAAACATTGGTGTGGAATATAATTTTAATTACATGTTAGGTTAATTGTTTGATAATTTAATAACATTTTATAGACAATACAAAGAATTTTTGTCAGAGATAGGCTGACCAATAAGAAAATAAAGATTATAATAGTAGACTGAAAATCAGATGAACAGGCGTAAGTAATATTAAAAAGGAATGTGTAGGAGTTGATTGCGCGCAGGTTTTGTCCATTGTTTCTAAACATTTCAAATGACAAGTGAAAAGGGGAACCAATAAGTCACGAAACGCGTTGAAATGAGCAACAATACGTGAAAGGTTCAGAATCAGGGACGAAAGCAAATGGGCCTTGGTTGTGGGAGAAGCAGCTTGGAGGCAGGGCCATGCACTTCGTGACGTGAAATGTTTAAAGTTTACTTTTGAATTCTTTTAAGAAACGTAAATTACTATTTGTTAATAACTGTGCAATTCAATACTGTGCAGTCAATAAAATTTTGGACTGAATTATGAAATGGAGTGATAGGCGAAATTATTATATTTAAAAACTTCTGGAGATCGCGTGTGGTGTGAGCAGATGCAAGGAAATTGCAACACCAGGATTACAGCATCCACAGCTACGAAACGGATGTTCAAAAATGTCCTATCATTTTTTGTTTTATGAATTATATGTGTTAAGATAGGAAGAAACGATAAGTTAATTGCCATCCAAATGAGTATAAGGAGGTAGAAATTGTGGAGATGAAGTTTTATTAAATATGAATAAAAAGAACCAGGAGGTGAAATGGATATTCCCCATCCTTTTTGTTACCAGAGAACAAATTGTAAGTCAGCTGTTAACAAAAAATATTCTGTTCAAATGAAGATCTCATGGGGTCTTGCAAAACATTAGGAAGAAGTCACATGACCGAAAAAGGTATTGTGTGGAAATGAACGCGAAGTTGAGTGGAATCGTGAATCTGGGGATCCCTTCAGCGATTGCGTTGTTCTGTGAATTTCTTTTGAAATACCTCCCGGCCCTAATTTAGATCAAGCAGTTTGAGCGCTCGCACGAAGGACTGTTTCCGGACACGTTTAGACCCAAGAGCTCAAGTCTCTCGGGTGGAGCAGTCGACTATACGGGGAAGCAGTTTATGGTAACAGAATAATCACAGCAATTGCGTTCTGCTTTGTTACAGTAATTGCTCCTTTTGTGAGATTGGTACCAGAGTACAAGGATCAAAATAACTTCACAAGCCCTTGAATTCATTTCTGCAGCGTGGAACTTCGCAGAACGTTAATTTTGGAAATTTTTCTGATATTAGAGTATACATTGGCGTTCAATTTTATTTACGATAAATTATAATTTTAACATTGACAGGTTGTGGATACAGATGGCAGCATTCTATAAATCATTTTATTATTTGTGCCAATGGTTACTTATTAACAACAAACGATTCAGATAAAGCAAACCTTTGGCCTACGGTAGCACAGCTACTAGAGAGAGCTGAAAGAGGCGGAGGGATCAAAATTCTGAAGGTTATCTTCACTGTCTCAAGAACCTAAAACCGTTCATGAGTCAGGAAGAGACTGGAAAAACAAATGCATTTAATTATTTCCTTATGACGTCATTACTATGATGGATTTCTATTCGAGAGCATTTCTATATTGAATAGTTCTAATTGCCATACGTTTTAAAACTTTTTAAGGAAAACTTGTAATATATTTTGTAGGACAGTGTTCAAATACTTAAGATGAAAGGTGTAAAGAATGCTCTTCGAATGCCTACCATGAGTTCAAGAAGGTTTTCAAACAAAAAATCCAACTTTCAGTTATTTTCTTATGAATTTATTATTATTTTTATTATTACTATTACTAATATATTTAACATTTTATTGTTGAAAAATTAAACTATACTTGCAGGGTACTCAAAACCGAAAGGTTTCCAAAATTATATTGTCGCCCACTAACAGGTGCGAATTCTAATACATACTGCTGCAGTGTGTCTGTGAAAATAAAACTTCTTCAAAAAGACTAATGTAGATCAATATTATTATTATTATTATTATTATTATTATTATTATTATTATTATTACTATTATTATTATAAATCAATTATCCCAATTTACTGTAAATAACGTAAAAACATAAATGTTTACAAAAATATTTTTCAGTACTTGAAAATTATGAAAAAAATGTCATCGAAACGTTGTAGAAAATGAGAAATTGGACAATTGAAAATAAAAGAACAACTATAATAACTGTCTGAAAATCTATTGGGATAATTGAATAATAATTATTATAATAATATTATTAGACAGTTAAAACAAAAAAATCTAAATTGATCTTCGTAATCTATTTTAATCATTATTTTATATCGGTGTACAGGAAAATTTATGTACCTAGATATTGTTAATTAGCTGGAGAACGGATTTATCCTGAGGGATGCCGTTTATTTCGCGACGTGCTGCACGGTACTCTACATATCGGCTGCCTTTAAACTCTATTGATATTTAGTAGAAAATATAGAGTTTTATAGGCGTATCAAAATAAACATATTTGAGGTGTGTCACTGTTCTTGAACTCTGAAGAAATAATATTTAATTTAATTGCTAATTGTTCTAGAAATTTGAATATTTCATGCAAAAAGTACCTTTGATTTGTAAAATTATTGTAATTTTCGAATAGCGAAAAAATGTAAATTTAATACATTCTACCACCAAGATCACACACTTAATAATAAATATCAAAAGTATAAAAACGAGATGATTTTTATTTTAAAATAGTTTCTGTGTTCACGACTCACGGAACGTCAGTCACTTATGAAATCTGGAAATCATGGCATACTATATCTCATTATTGAAAGACGGGACACTCTTGTGCCATATTTTTTTGTTTTACATGATTCCCAGCCAATAGTTTGTTTTCTTGAGTTCTCTCACAGAACATTTTTCTGTGAACGTAGTATAACGAATGGTATGCTAACGTGCAAAACAAAGATACCGAGACTTTGATAGAAATGAAGAGTTGGGGATTCCTTGCCACCGAAGAATGTTTTTGAAAAAAAAAATCATATTGAGTTGTGTAAATTACGCACTCACAGAAACTGCTTCACGGTTCAAACTATCAAAATGCTTCAGCCAACTGACTCATGTGCAAGTAATATATCGTACAGTCAATATATCGTACAGCTCTTTGTAATGCGCATTTTTGATGTTAAGAATTGTTAATTAATAGAAAAATATAGTTTTCACTTGCAACATGAAGCGTGAAATGAGGGATACAGTATTATAACAATATCAATGTTTGTATAAAAAGTAGATGATCACTTTATTACTCGTAGTCTGAAGACTGTGTGAAGGGGTGGAAATGTTTGAATTAAGAAGACGGTCGCCGGCAGCCATGCTTTGCGCGCGA
The DNA here is from genome assembly GCA_011170035.1 of Teleogryllus occipitalis. Lineage (NCBI taxonomy): Eukaryota > Metazoa > Arthropoda > Insecta > Orthoptera > Gryllidae > Teleogryllus > Teleogryllus occipitalis. The sequence goes on from BLKR01005188.1 coordinate 53,955, forward strand.
GACGATTGCAATGCACAGCGAAATGTTCTCTAAAACTTATGAAGTTTTACGAATGAAACAAATTAGTGACTATTTATAAGGAAAATGTTGATTAATTAACATTGTGTACTAAGCCATATTTCCTGAAGTTTAGTGAATGACTGAAAGTAAAGCAAGTGTTGCAACATTCTTACAACGGCCACCACCGATCCTGCGAGATCTTTCCTCCCTTTTCAATAACCTATGACACTCGTTACTTATGCGTACATGCACTACACTAACACACATGTTGAGAGTCCAGTTTGCAGCTTAGAGGTAGTCCCGACTGGGGCGGTGCCCCGCTGGTGAGAGATACCTGATTGGGGAAACCCCCGCATACCGACGGGTAGGACGGTGCAGGATCTCGCCATCCAGCGGAGAAAGATAACAGACACTACCGCGATAAAAACATGCACTGCACTTACGGGAATAACGTTCTTAGCTGTTGACGTGCCCGAAATCGCTAATCAATCAATCAATCAAGCCACCACCGTGAATCCCGCGCGAGAAACTGTCTAAACGCCGCATGGCCTGGTACACAGCTTTGGTGTAAATTGCTCAGATATTTTTGCTAGGAATTACTTTTGAAATGAGATTACGTGCTAGAACACTGCGTTTCTCTTCTCATGAACTTTTAAATCCACGTAAAAAATACCTAGTTTCGTTAAAAATACTTTTAAAAACGTTTCAATATCTCGTTAAATACTAACATAATGACTATTTTGAATAAGTCCATTAGCTTTATTTATTTGTGTATTTTTTTTTATTTTAAGTAGAAAAAAAGTTAAAAACTAGTTGACATAACGGTGGGTTACAATCATGCCTTGCTAGTTACTATTACTGTGTGAACCCTACGTTTGAATAATTTTTGGACCGTTTACTCAAAATTGGAGGTGGCCACTTTAAGTGGGGCGCCAGTGCAAGTGGTTGGAAGGGGTGTGCGGGGGCTGGGCCACTCGTGTGCAGGGGCCATAACCGCCAGAGGCCGCTCCCCACTGCTGCGCACCGCGTGCCGCATTCCGCATGCAACTGACCCCTTTGCATAAGAAGAGCCTTCGACCAACTTTCCCAGTGCCCGCCCGCTTGATCGCCCCTGACTAATAGATGGGGCTTTTTCAGCTTTCCTTGGTATTTCTTCATCGAATTAAGAATTATTATGGGGCAGGCACGCGCGGCGTCTTCTGAGAAAATGCTGTCTTGTAAAACATAGGTATAACATAGTGGCATCAGTAGCATAGAATGCGATATCTTGCCATGAGTCATTCGATATTTCAACAATAAGTAGGCCCAACTAAACATATTATATTCCTAATATCAGCCCAAATTTTATTTATTTGCATCCACTAATAACTCTCTTTTAAGAGAGGTGCTGAGTGTACCGTATCTGCAGTGTTGTTGGGTGACCAGACCACATAGTTCGTTCATATTTATGATTCCAAGATTTTTATCACTTTGATTTCTGCTCCTGTTATATTAAGAGAATTAACCACTGTTTCATGTAGGACCAAATACAATTTTATAGTGCATGCTCCCCAACTATGCAAATTTGTTTAAATTATACGCTCTGTACCGCCCCTGTTGAGTTAAATCGAAAGTACTGGGATTCGGAGGGGGAGGGAAGGGTATGACAACACGGAGAGTATTAGCAATGAGCTATCCTGCTCTTCCCCATTTCCTGCATTCACTGCAGTGCTTCACTGCACTGCACTGCAGTGCACTAACTTGTCAGCTAGGTCGAATTCAGCCGCTGTCTGGAGGACAATTCTAGAAGTCAGCTGCTCTAATCGATAGTTTTTCGTGGTTTCTCCGATCAACACCAGACGAATGCCGGAGCAGTACCCTAACAAACGGGCCACGGACCTCGCGCGATCTTTCCTTCCTCTTCCTCGTCCTATTCTCTCCCCTTACACACACACTTACACTAACATGCACTACTCTTCCACACATAACGGGAAACCGGTCGGAACTTTAGAGCTTGTCCCGGTTGGGGCGGTGACTCACTGGTGGGAGATTCCTAGTTAGGAGGAAACCCCGCTTGCCGATGGTAGGTCGGCGTCGCATCTCTCCATCCAGCGTGGTAAGATCACAGCCACCTCCCGAGGGAAAAAACGTGCACTACACGTATGGAACTAATGACCTCAGTAGTTGACGCGCCCGGAATCACTACCAACCAACCAATCAACCCATCTCCTGCAAGCCCATGCCCATAACCGACGACTCCATGTAGGGCCGAAACTCCCACCGGGACGGTACTCCAGGGCCCCCGACTGAGGAAAAAAACTATCGATGTTTTATATTGATGATTTTTTCATAAAAATTGAAAAATTAAATTTCGCCGAAAATATTTATATTTCCACTTTTCAATTTACATTTTCACTCCGTAAAATTACAACTTTAAGGAGATACTGGTGACCATAAATTGGTAAAAAATAGTTAATTCGAATAATATAAAATGATTTTAAATGATAGGAAAATTAACAACCGTGACTAGAACAAAAAGTAGTGAGATTAGGAGAAGCAATAAAGAGGGCACCATCTGGTTTCGGCCTTGACTCTGGGAACACCATGAGAACGCAAATGTCATGTCATGGTGAATATTGGGCTGTGACTTGGAGATGGGAACGACAAAAGTCAAATTGTAGTATTAAAACATTTACCATGACGCTACTTTCATCGTTCTTTCTGAACTTTGTAAAGGCCTTATACAGGTTCATCTTTTTTTGAAAGGAAAAATGTCATTTAGTTTTCCAGTCATTTTATTCATCAAAACATAAGAAATCACAATTATTTTGGCGTGAAAATAAAAAAAACTGCCATCAAAATTAAATTACTAAACAAAAACGCCAGCCTTACTATGTGTATACATAATAGTGTGTGACAGAAGAGCAATGAAGTACAGCGGAAATATTTATTCAGAGGAGTTTGAATTTCTTGTTACTATTAAAACTTATTATAGTAGTTCCCATTATTGTGTTTACTCATTTGCATTGGAAATAGAGGACCTTAAAAATTGTTTGGGAAAATACAAATTTTGATTTAAAATAAGCCGCATTGATCCGATAACGCTTTTCTTGCAAGCCCTTGAAGCGAGCCTGTAGCTGTCTTACAACAGCTAGTTGCGAGCCTACGTTTATTTTCTCACTGCCTCGACAGTAGCTTTTCACCAGTGAAAAAGTTAGGTTCGTGGAATACATTGTGAAAAATTTGGAGTGTCGATCGTTGTGAATTGTGACAAAAATCTACTCGTGAACTCTACAATTTTCTGCTGTTTATTAATTTTACTAAGGTAAAGTATTTTAATGTCTCTGTAATTACAAAATAGTAGTATTTAAATTGTTTATTACATTGTTCTTCCAAGGGCGAATTTTATTCTGTCACGATAAGTTTTTTAAATACCAAAAACTGAAGCTAGCAATGGAATGCGAGCTACAATCAGAGTGGGCGAGTGAATTGGAAAACTTTCGAGATTGTACTGCAATACACGAATAATGTCAAAAGATCAACTATATGTTTGACAGAGTGGAACTAACTGTACGGAGGCTAACTGTGCGTGTGTGTGTGTGTCTCGCAGTGTAGTCAAGGAAGGAATCGCTAATGTACAGTATTGATTACATAACGATTCTCAAATTTAGATGTCGATATATCCGACTTTTCATGGAGCTTGTTCTATTTTATTTTGATCTTCTGTATGACGAAACATCTTGAAAAATGTAAGTTTCGTAAAACGGGGTCGTTTGAGTAGGATTTTATGAAGTGAGTAAATAAATGTGAAGTTCATGGGGTAGCTTAAAATATCAAAATTGTTTGTCATTTTAAGCCACATTTACAAAAACACATATTCAAAACGTAACAATTATCTGCATTATCACAAAATATCTCCATTTTTTTAAATGAAGGGAAATGCGTGAAATAAACTTGAATCGTCGCCGATCCGATCAACTCTTAATCTTTCGAACTCCGGCAAATCATTCTGTGTGCGAGTCGTAATAATTATTATATTCTAGTTTTTGGACACCACTGGAAAATATAAGTACTACAATCATCGTAACAAGTTACAAGAATGTTGTGTGAAGGAAAATACCTACAAGTAGAATTACAAAAACAATACACAAAATAGTGCTTATACAGAAAAAAATTATTCATATGGCATTCAGATTTATATTCACAATTTTAAACACACAACGCACGCCTGCGCCCGCTCGCGCGCACACACGCACACACGCACATCTCTCTCTCTCTCTCTCTCTCTCTCTCTCTCTCTCTCTCACACGCACACACACACACACACACACACACAGTGTACATAAGTAATGTACAAATGCAGCGACACCCAACAAGCCTCCACTTTCTTCCTCGTTCTCTCACTCACACGTCCTCTGCCACATAAGCCCCCATTTGAAGTGCTTCTAAAACTATTAGTTCGGCCTCTTCGATAGAATCCTCGAAAAATGTTCATTGATTAGGATGTCGGAAGAATATTGGCTCGCTAACACTCGTTTTCAAAATTCTAACGCAACCGAGAACCGTGACGCGCAGAGAGACCTTCACTTGGTCAAAATGACTGCGTGCCCGCGTTAGGGGCTCGCCGAAGTTGCTCATAAGAATGATACATTTGAATTCCCAAGGATCCCGAAAATATTGAAGCTTCAGTAACTCGGATCTTTCCTCTTTTTTGGTCAGGCAAACTCTAAGTAAATGATTTGAAATATATATTCTGGCGGCGCATATTTAGCTTTTTAAGAGTTTAACATTTTTATCACATCAATATTCATCATTTTTAGTTTTGACTTATTTTTGTATTTTAAAATTATCTGATTTTTTACATTTATTTTTACATTTTACATTATTTGATTTAAGTGTAGTAAAATCTAGAACCATAAGACTCCTTCGTAATATTATTTCTTCGTATTATTCTTTTTTACTGGCTTACCGTTATTATTCTTTTCGGTTTTGAGAACATTAAGGTCATCAACCTCTAGCTTATAGGATTTTCTCACATGCTGTCTTGCTACTGTATCAGGGACATAAAATTTGAAAAACTACTTCATCCACTTAGTGATCTCTCCTCTTATCCCTTAAAGTTACGTGTGTTGAGGAATAGACTCAGTACACCCAGAAAATGAAGCGGCGTCTTAACATAAAACAATGACTTCACGTAAATAGATGTTATGCTACTCCTCTTACAGACAAATTAACGCTTTTTACACATGTTCAAGCTGACGAAGAGGCTCCGATAATAATATGAAACAGCCTTGAATCGTGTTTTACATCAAAATATTGTGTTGTTTATTTTCATGGCGTACGGAATGGGTTCGTTCGTGTAGCGTGTTAAGTGATGAGGCTCAGAATGTGTTGAGAGAGATGAACGACAGTATGCGATTCCGTTTCTATCTCTTGCTTGAATGTATGTTTGCGGGACTGTGTGGGTTTCTTTGTTTGTGAGTGTGTTTGTGTGTGTGTGTGTGCGTGCGTGTTTGTTTGTGTGTGTGTGTGTGTGCGTGTTTGTTTGTGTGTGTGTTTGTTTGTGTGTGTTTGTTTGTTTGTGTGTGTGTTTGTTTGTTTGTGTGTGTGTTTGTTTGTGTGTGTGTGTGTATGTGTGATCCTGCGAGGCTCGAGGGCTGCGGAGGAGACGTTGACTTCTAACGCTTTCGTGCAGAGCGCGCCTCATTTGCATATTTCACCTTCTCGTCTACGTTCGATCGCGGAGCTTTCCCAAAGATATGTGCATAATAATTGAGGAAAAGTGCTCAGTGAATGCTTACAAAGAAACGATGAAGCACGTGACACAATCAACGGTAATTTTTTTATTATTCTCTACTTCTAGCTTTGCATTAACTTTTCTTTGCAAGCATAATTTATTGTAGTGTTTAACACATACTTTAGATTTTTCTCGCATCGGTATCTTGAGATCCACTTGGCGTTACATTGTTTCTATTCTTTGGCTCACTAGATTCTTCTTTAGATCTTTGTTTCACAGGCACTTCCTTCGTCACGCCTCTTCTTCCGGCTTGTCTTGAATTTTGGAACTAGGAATACATTTTTGATTCAGTGAATTCATATCGAATATATCTACTATTATTTTCTCACATTTTTGGTTTGGTTTCGTGGTTTCTTGTCAATACAAAATAATCAAATCTGTATTTCTTTTACTGTTGCAAATCAATTTTCTATACTTCGGGAGCGAAAATGTCCAGTTTTCAATTCTTGGTAACTTCGCTTTATTGGAACTTTTATTCATGATTCAACAATGTATAATAAAAGAATGCGGAAGATATTCTGAAACTAAAGAAAACGTGCGTAGATAATAGGTCTCCACTATACGTCACATGCAGTTTTATTTTTTACGTAAATAAAATAAATAAATTGAAGTTTCTTACAATTAATATAATGTAAGTAGGAAACAATTCGATGAAAGTAAAGGCATTGTTGAAACATTAAAAAAGGAAACGGAAATCACAAAAGAAAGGATATTAAATTGAAGATCATCGTTGCTATAAATATTATCCAGATATAGTGTTCTTTATTCTGTGCGAACAATACGTCATTTGAGACAATTGTTAATCATTCGTTATTCGATGTCCTCGTTCAATAGGAACAATTTTGAAAATGCTGGTTCAGCAGAAACATAGTACTAACAAATTTTCAAATCTTATTTTCCAATTTCTCATATATGTTCCGACTGGTCAGAATAATGTTTTTTAGAATATTTGGTACTTGACTCGTGATGAGAGCTGGTGGATATTAGTTCTACGTTTTTCATGATGAAAATACATGAATATGGATGATGAAAATGTACGCAAAATGAACTCGAACGTGTGCAAATTGGAGTGCTTGGCTTGCTATATCTCGTCTGCCCGAATGGGGAAATTGGGGCGGTCATGGCTCTTGCCGTCGTGTCATGGACATTGTAGTAAGCGGTCGCCAGACGACCAGGAAGGAGCCTCAAGGTAGTTCTATGGGATCCGGGATTCTGAAAATAATTATTTCTGAATAGCCTAGTAATTGCTCAGATTAAAATTTCTTTAAATATATTTTATTTACGTTCATATAAACAGGAGATATACGCGGGCGTGAATTTAGTTTTTTCTTAAGACATCAGAAAAGCGTGACTTCACTGTGACTAAGCTTAGCACGATGACCTTGCAGTGTAAACGACTTTTATTTATTACTGATACGTTTTTACTTACTATTGCCTTGGATATGCATCTCCGTACACCCTGCACAACGTACCTCAATCGAGAGGATCATGATTACAAGATAAATATGAAAGCATTTGAATGATGCTTTATGTTCTCTTACGGAGGGATTTACAAGAGAGAATATGGAAGGGCATTATGCAAAGAAAATATGAAAAGACAAACCAAGTCCTGTTAATACCTAATTAATTAGTAAATATGTAAATATGAATCAGTAAATTGGGTAAAAAATAATATCTTGTATGTACCACTGGGGTTAACTGGTTCTATTGATCTCGGGCGACAAAAAGCCCTCTTTGTCATTATAACTCTTATAATGCCTATGGTGCATTAATAACTATTTCGCACATATCTATATTGGAATGAATAGGACGTTTTGTTTCGAACACTATGAAGAGTAGCAATGAAACAAATAGTGAGACGTAATAGTATTTTTACACGATCGTAGAAAAAATTATTTATATTTCATGAGGAAATTATTACTTTTTGCACGATTTCGACTGTTTTTTGCTAAGAAAACTTCTCATTGCGTTGCTCCGTTCAACGCCTCTAACGCCTATAAGGGCGGGCAACGCAGGGAGGTAGTGAACGGCGTGGTAAGGGCCGCCTGGAGTAGAGGCAAAGGGCCTTGGGCCGCGCCGACGCAATCAGATGGCCGTTGGCCTCGGCCTCCGGAAGGGAGGCGCACGCGAGGGCGAAGGCAACGGAAGAACGCAATGCTACACCCCATCCCACTCCGCGGTTGCAGACGCCCTCCCAAAGCCCGTCTACGCTTCAGCCAGGCCCGGTTGAGCCCAGCTGAGGCACGGCTCATGCGGCACGAGCCGCGATCCCACGCTAATCAAGGCACTCCTGGAACTACACCTTCGCTATTAAAGTTATTCGTTCTTAATGCGATCTATTCCTCGAAATTAGATCTTTAAATTATTTCATGAATATTTACTGCAGAAAGCCATCGTACACGTACAACCTTAGAAGCTGAATGTGTCTTAGTACGAAACACGGTATATGATAAATGATTTATACGTACGATAAAATGAATATTAACTTAAAATGAATATTAACTTAATGAATAGTTTATAGAAGAGACGCCAAAAAGACCAATGTAATTTCTGAAAATAAAATAAGCGAGACAGAAGTTGCAAAAAGTAATCGTAATCGTACAGTTGAAGTAATGAAGTGAACTTAATAGCCAATAATGGATTTACAAGCAATCTATGATTCGTGTAATTCGATGTATTACTTGCAAGGAGTATAGCATGAACATATTCTCAGTAGAAAAGCTAACTCAGTGCTACCATCGTGGGAGGTGAAATTGGCAGGTGAAAATTAGTACAGAAACTTGTGACGCTGTAAGAAAAGTAATTGGAAAATTGCACAATAAGTGCAAATTTTTTACAACAGTTGTCTAAACTTGTAAATCGGTTACGTTCAACAGTGCAATCGATGTGTTTCTTGTTCATAAATCAGTGAAAAATCGCCGCGAACTGGGAGGCCAAAAGTGTGCGAAGCAGAGAAACGTATTATTATTCGAGAAATAAAGAAGGATTAAAGATTTGGAGCGTGAAATTAGTAGATAAATTGAAGAAAGGTGATTTCTAAGTAGTATCAGTTATCACAAGAAACAATATTTGTAGGAAAAATGGGCATCACGGCCAGTTTCGCGGAATAAAGGATCATACCTCTGAAAAATAGTTTCAGACGAAAGCAAATGTAACAATGTTTGGCTTCGCCGGAAGTCGCATAAGATTGCCGAGCCTTCAAGAAGACTGAAAACTCTCGACATTCTGTGACTGCATAGAAAGGGAGTAGCTCCGGGCTAGCCTGAGGGTGTATGAGTGTTTCGAAAGTGGGTCGCTTGCAAGTCATGGAAAGTCTCATGGTCCACAAGAAGTATATTAACATCTCAAACGATTATTTACATTACAATTCGCTGGACATCTGTGTTGAAAATTAATTAGTGTTTCAACAGAACAATGACCCTAAAAATACAGTGTTTAATACTCTATTTTGGCTGCTCTATAAAAATAAAAAAAGAACTAGCTGTGCTACATAAGCGCATACTTTCTGGTATTATTTCTGACTTTTTTAATTTTCGACACTTCAGAGAGTTCGACAAAACTGAGACTTCTGCCATTTTTAAGCGTCTTTTACGCGATCCGAGGACTAAATCATACCAAAACATTAGAGCTATATTTGAGAAAAATTTGAAAATGTAATAGAGAACTCATGTAAAGCACTCCCCAAAATGAAAATATCCGTTTCAAATTAGCAGGGTCTTCAGTTTCTTGAAATTGTTCGGGGAGTATGAATTTTAGAGAAAATTGGCTGAATGGTTCAGGCCCCTGCATTGACAACGCACGAACGGATATCAAACGATTTTATCGATATCAAGGTCCCAAAAACATGCATTCTGATTCCACAACGTGTTGAAGTAATTTACCACTCTAGATTCACGACCATGAAGTAGAAATGGAAAATGTAGATCATGGGATTTGGTCAGAGTAAATTCAGCAATTTGGCAAACTATATTTTAAGGAAGTAATTTACTACACGTACGAACAAAATTGATCTATTGTGTAGTTACCAAGGTCCGGAAAGAATAATTTTTTGTCGAAAAATCGCCTCCTTCCGACTCATGATTACACTATTTTCACTTCTTATGAAATAAGGTGAGGTAGTAGACTAGTTCACAAAGCTTCTCAATCACCTGACATTAACCCTATAGTGTACTTGTGGTCTCGTCTTGAAAAACTTGGGAGCTAAAACAACACGTACTTTCTCGCTCGAATTTTCGCGTATGTAGAACGTGAATTCAGTGTATTCACGTTCTACATAAATGCACCAATGACGCACGATGCTTATTTTAGCCGTAAATAAAATTATTAATTTATATTAACGCGAACGAAAGCCAGCTGTCATTGTCGCCTTCTGTTATCTGCGCGGCGGTACAATAATGGGTTACAAGCAACAATGACCGCTAATTCCTATGGGATTTACATTTCGCCAAATAACATTGTTGATCCGCTAGCAAGAAAATGAAAATGGATATAAATATATTATAATTAAGTATATAATTTGTTTATTAATCAAAATTACTCTTTTATTTACATGCATTACTCTTCATTCTCACATCTTACTAAGCAAAGCGAAATCATCTATTCGTTTTCACATTTTTCTGAATTCCAAAAAGTTTCTTTTTGTGGTTGCAGTCATTGGAGAGTTTGTCATATTTTGAGCTTTTGGGAGAATAAAAAGTGTTTTCTGTAGGCTTAATTGTGATATCTACAATTTTCTAACGAACTATTTATATTTCCTAGATGTCTTTGTCAAAGTATCCTAGGTTTAGGATCAAGTTTTGTCCTAGCTGTAAATTTGTTTTCAAAATGGGAGCAGTTTTCCAGATTTTCAGAGATAAATTTTGGAAATTAGTAAAACGAAAGAAACATGTGCAGGGTTCAAGAGCCTACCATATAATTACTACGCCGCATCTCTTCAGTTTCTTCAGACTTCAGAAAAAAGGGAGTGTTAGTAGGAAAGAAAGTGCAATATTATAATTCCTGTATCTTTGGTATAAATGAATTGTACTCCACTATTTAACTTGTATATCATATTTTCAAGTAGTATACACAATAATTCAAAATAGATCATAGTAACTGATTATTCTTTACATTAAATTACATTAATTACATTAAACATTTCATATTGTAAACATTACAACATGAAATAACACATCGATGATTTTACAAGAGAATAAAAAATTAGTAGGAGAAAGTATGTGCTATTTTCCTTCATGGTTGAGCTCCGATGGTTTGGTTTGGGGAGGGGGAGGCACGCACCTGCACGATGCGCGTCTCGAAGCGGCGCGCGGTGGCGGAGTCGGACTTTGCGCCGCTGCCGCTGCCGGCCCCGCCCCCGCCCCCGCCGGCGCCCCCGCTGCCCTGGCTGCTAGGAGTGCACCCCATGGGCGCCCATGTGCGCCCGCGACGCTGCTGCCTCCAGCGGCGGCGGGCCGCACCTCTTCCGCGCCCTCGCGCAGCAGCCCCAGGCCGTCTGTGGAAGGAGCACACAGGCCTTGTTATGCACACTGGTTAATCACAGCGGGGGAAAGTAGGGAGAAGAGGATTTTACACTTCTCTTCGGCGATTTCAAAGCAATTCAATTATCTGGTTCATGAATAGGTTCAATTATCTGTTTTAGGCATCATGCCTCTCATCTTATTTTTAACATTTCTACTGCTCAACCTCGGGGGTTGACCATTCAAATTGCACCACGGTAAAGTAATCCCTACTTCCTTTTTTTTTACATGGACTTTAGAGAATGTGTCAATAGGAATGTTAAAAAGACGTGAGTGCGTTGCGTTACTTGGAAAGAAATTGGAAGTAGGAATAACATCAATATACGGGGTGATTTTAGCTTTGTGCCAGCATGACCGCTGTCTCTGCAGCGACTCTGACCGGGAGATCCTAGGGTTCGAGTCCCCGACGGTGCCTGACTTTCGAGATCAGATATATAGGTCGAATTCAGCCGCTGACTAGTGGAGAATTTCAGCGGCCGGGAGCTCTGACCGATAGTTTTCGTGGTTTCTCAAATCAATATCAGACGAAGACCGTAGCAGTACTCTAACAAACGGTATACGGACTTTGCGCGATCTTTCCTTCCTCTTCCTTGGTCTAAACCTCCCTCTCTCACACTCCCTCTCACTCTCTCTCACACTCTCTCACTCTCTCTCACACTCTCTCACTCTCTCTCACACTCCCTCTCACTCTCTCTCACACTCCCTCTCACTCTCTCACACTCCCTCTCACTCTCTCTCTCTCTCACACACTCACTCTCACTCTCTCTCTCACTCTCACTCTCTCTCACTCACTCTCTCTCACCCTCTCACTTTCTCTCTCACCGTCACTCACACTCTCACCCTCAGTCATTCTCTTTCACCATCACTCACTGTCTCTCACCCTCAGTCTTTCTCTCTCACCCTCAGTGTCTCTCTCACTCACTCTCACCCTCACTCTCTTTCACCCTCACTCACTCTCATTCACTCGCTCTTACTCACACGCACATTTAGAAGCATTATGCTTTAGAAGCTCTGAGACAACTAAAGAGACCACTCGGCAGCTTAGAGCTTGTCCTAGTTGAGGTGATTTTTTTGGGAGATACCTAAGGAGAGAATCCTCCGCAAGCCGACGTGTAGTTTGGCGCCCGATCTTACCATCCAACAGGGAAGGAATCACCGACACCTCCCGGGATAGAAACATTCAGTACACTAAAAGACAGATGACTATAGCAGTTGACGCGCCAGGACACATCAATTAATGAATCAGTTAATCATAATCAATATACAGATTAACGTCGTTAAGTAACATTTTTTAGACGTATGTTATTGTTTCGATATTGGCCTTAACTTTCTTTCCTGTACTATCACAATAGGAGATTTTAAACAACTGTTTATTGAGACATCGGCTTTCACGTACCCAGAGCTCTATTCATCAGACGAACAACACAAATATGTGTTGATTAACATTATGAGATTTCAGAAAAAAGAGTGATGGCCAACGTCTTGGCAAGACCTATTAGGCAGCTTTCAGTGTACAGGGTATTTGTATGGCCACGGGCTGGCCATAACAGCAAGCCAAAGAACGCCGCTTCTGTTTATTGAAGAGATAGAAAAAACATTCGCTCTTTAGGACATGATCTTGTTAATTTCGAGCATTGCTCACGTTTTTCTGACATGAGTGGAAGAGGCGAGTTCGTGGGGATCCCGCAGTAGAAACAGGAAGCCAAATCGACGGGGGGTATGTGCCTTGTGGACTCAGTAATAGCAGAGGTGTACCAACTCCAAAGATTATGATTTGCCAATGACGGCTCCTGAGACAAGATAGTGTGAAATCGGCGTCATACGAATAATAAGTACTTAGAAATCTGTAGCGCGGCAATAACAAAGTCGCAGAGCCGTGCGGCATCCTCGGCAAACACATCGGTCGAAAGGCTCTTTCAAGAAACGTGCTGGTGAAGCCCTCGTGAGTTCGAACTCGAAAAAGTCACCAGCAGTCAAACATTTCAAGTTAATGTATCGGCAAATTGGGCATCATTGAATCATCGCGAATCATTTGACAATAAAACACATGATTATAATATTACTATTATCACTATAATTTTTTTCATTATTATTGTTCTACTTCTTCTATTTCTTATTCTACTTCTACTTCTTCTTCTTCTTACTATTATTACTACTACTATTATTCACGAAGCAGGGAAACACGAGAAGCTCAAAGACAATTCCTGTCGTAACGCTTGTGGTAATTCAAAACTCTTCCAATTTACACCTCTGTTTCCTCTGATAAAATGTATGTCCACCAGTGTTTATGTACACCAGTACCCTAGTGTCTCAACGCGAATCTTTAATATTTTCTTTACAAGAGAGTTGCTTGGAACAACTTCAAAAACGTTGAAGACAAAATATCGCATCGACATTTCCTTTCTCATTAATATCGTCGGTCAGGTTCTGAACAAGTGAGACAAACTGACTTTTTCAAGAGAGATTGTTCCTGAAACCGTGCTGACCCTGAAATGGCCGCTCTTCGCCTCCCGTTTCTTTCCTGATGTAGTCGGTATTAGTTGCTCCATGAGTTTGCATACGACTGATGCAACCCTTACTTGTCTATAGTTAGTGCATACTCTTTTATCGTCGCTTTTAAGAATTTATACTACGAGAGTTAACTACCAAGATTCCGGTACTACATTATTGATTGAATCATTAAATAAACTAATTAGATACAGTAGAACAGCCATACCTCCTTGTTCATGACATACGCAGAAATACCATCTGGGGCTTTCGAAGATTTTTTATTCAACAATTTTATTCTTTTACGCTGAGTATATATGAAATAATAATCGTTAACGGCGTTTGATTTCTCTCTGCAGCCAGTTACTAGCGAATTATTAATACGAACAACTGGAATGTCATTTTTATTTCCTTTCTTCGAATATTTTAAACAATAATATGACTTCACCAGCTAGTAGAGTATGATTTAAAAAATATAGTGGTCCGTTTGGAAGTGCTGTGGAGAGTAAGAGCGAGTTCGACGAGCAGCCTTGAAGCGATCGTTCGCGACCAGTCGACTCTGACTCAGCAGCCGGTGCGCGGGCGTGTGGGTCGTCCAGATGAGACATACAAATGCACGCGGCCGACGCACACTGGTTCAATCGGGCCTAAAATTTGGTCATAATTGCAAATGATAGTGGATTTGTGTAAAAATGGGTATGAATGGATTTTTGAGGTCGCTGAATTTGAATATCATAAATAAATTTCAAAATTCAAAATGGCAGATCTACTGATTTAAAACCAAACAAAAATGCATAAAAAATATACATATGGGGTTCTGAAGATCACTGATTTCGAATATCATAATGAAATTTCAAAATTCAAAATGGCTGTTTGGAAATGGCTGAGTCATAAAAATAAAGATATGTGTAGTAATATGGATACAACAGTTCTCGCGGTCGCGGGTTAACATTGTTATCATTCCAAAAATTTATATCAGTAATTTTCTTATTAAAAGTAGTTATAAGAAGAAAAAATCGAAAAAATATACAGAAAAATAATTCGCTGTGGCGTGGAAGGCACTGCCGGGATATCTAGTGTTAAATCTTACTACGTAGCATTGCAGTAAAGAGGTTATAAAACAAAAAGGTGGAGATATGTGCAGCTAAATATGTGTATTCTGATTAAGGGTATTCTACTTGATAAATAAAAAAATTGATTGAGGCAGGAGTACGCAGGACAAAAAATATAATCCCCAATATACGTGACTAACATTGTTACGCCGTATTATATTAGAGTTTAGCCGTATTATATATAAAATTATTTGATACTTTTTCTTAAAACTATACCTAACTTATAGTAAAAAGAGTCTTCTGTTGAGGAACACGACAGGAATCATAATAAATAATTTAAACACTGTTTTTAATTTCACAAATATAGTCGTCAGGAATCAATGAATTCGAGTGTTTCGAGCAACGGTAACTTTACGAGACCACGAGGAAGAAAAAAATGATTGAAATAACTTTCTGGAGCTGAAGTAGTGTGCTCCAATGTCTTCCGAACGAGATTTGCTAAGTCAGAATTCCGAGCGTGCATTTTTAATTTTGACATTATGGCCAGGTTTTTGGCCAACTTCAACCAGTGTGCGACGCGGAGGGTCCCGAATTCCTGAACGGGTTCTGCGAAGTGTCGGGCGCCGCGCAGCAGCAGTTTGTCTCCTGCGCAGTTGACCTCGACGGGGGAAGGCCCTGCGCACAGGCGGCCTCGTCGCAGCGCGAAAGGCGTGATAAGGGGCGTTCTTATCTTCTGCCACATCTTCTTCTTCTTCTTCTTCTTCTAAACTTCGATGTAACCATTGACATTCATTCACCGTGTAGTTGAAATTTGAAATTAGGAACACATTATTAGAGTAAGTTAAAACATTAAATAATTGACTTTGCAACGTGTGGGAATATTTTTATTGCAATTATTTAAATAAATAATTCGTTTGTTTAATATTTTTATTTCATAAGGGTTCGTCCATAAATTACGTAACGCTAAAGTGTGTAGGAGGGGTTTGAGGAAGCGTTACACTGCGTTACATGGGGGTTAATTGAGTGTTTCGTTAAGCTAGTGTTTTTTTTCAACATTCGCTGAAATAATTTCTTTTATTCAGTCTTACACTAAAACGTTGAATATTTACAAATTAAATTTAAAAAATATAAATAAGTTACAAAGTTATTTTGTATAATTTTTTACAATAATTGAAATTATATATTCATCAATGGTATATTGTTTGAACCATAGATTACAAAGAAAGTATTCGAAACTGTTCTATAGTATATTTGTAGAATACAATTAAATTGACGCAGTAGATTCTCGTCCATGCATCCTTCACAACAACATGAACACTAATCAGAAATTTTTTCGGCAATGTTTCCTTTCTTCCTTCACCTAAAAGTATTCCTCGATCTTATTGTTAGGTGCAGTAAGTATCGCCAATTAATTACCACTTATATTATCATTAATTTTAAAATATAATACAAAATTAATAAAAATGGCTTTCATTATTGTATAATTTATTTTTACTTTTGGTAAATGGTGGGGGAGGTCGCAAGCATTTATTAAGTGCGTTACAGCGGGGTGCGGGGGTATTCATAATGTCCCATAAAGAACATCAATATAAAATACCCATGGCACTTGCACATAATAATCCATTGAACAACATAATGAACATAATGTGTGGAAACAACATAATGTACATTACACACGTTGGCAAACTCAATGATTTAAAGTTTAATTTAATTTGACCAAATCCCGTTATCTCAATTTCCTACTTCGATATAAAGTGCCTCTTGATCAACTGGACGCGGTAAACCAATCGGGAGCTTCGTTGTGACTTAATTTCTGGTATTGAAGCTTCCGATTGGAGGACAGCGTTTCAGCTCATCGAACGTCAGAAGACACGCTATTTAAGTCGGAGAATAGAGCAGTGATGTCGAGGCAGTTTTTACTTCATGACTCTGTGGCACGGGTGGTATAATAAAATATCCGCTCCATGCATTTGTACATCGTGTAACAAGAGAGTAGTAGGGAAAGTGGTAGAGAAAAACGAGAATTACTAGTAAGGTATGGCTATCCAGGGGTTAGAATAATTTTAAAAAATGTATTTTAGTTACTAGGTTTATTAACATTTTTATTCTAGTTTTTGGTACTCAGGTTTTGCAAGATTAAAATTCTTCATATCTTTTGACGAACACGTTGATGCAAGTTTGGACAATGTCATTTCTGAAGGACAAGTGAGGAAACGCATTTGTAGTTTCCTATCATTAGACCACTAGTTACGCCGCTAAGCTCGAAGCATGCTATGGCCGTGCGAGCTGTGTGTGCATCTGCCATCTGCAGGCAAACTTAATATTACTTCTCCACGGGTTTGAACCTGCCGATAGTGTCCTCGCAGTGATGTAGGAGACTTTTCCCGATATCAGAGACGGAGTGGGTTTTTCGGCGCAGGAGAAGTTCATTGCCTGACCAAAGAAGGGCGCAGCCTACTTCCGGATCCGCTCTGGTGAGACCACACCGTTCTATCGAATACACGCTATCCAGTGGTAACCCGCATCGGAAACTAGTGGTAACTTTATATTTTAAATGAAAGTATACATTTTTTTCAATATTCTAAAGTGTTTTTGTACTTTTCCAGTTTCCTTGGGTATCTAACAAAATTATTGACACTTTCCACATGGCCAGAGGCTGCTTCATTTTTCGTTAATCTATACGTACGTTCGAAATTAGATGTCTACACTATTCCAGTTGTCAATAAGCAATACTATTACCATTTTATGTATGAATGTATAAATCTGGAAAATATTTTTACTTTTTCTCCCTTACAAAGGTACTTTATAGGGGAACGAATACCTTCTTACGTAGGTACTTCGTAAGAAGAGAAAGTTATGTAATCGTGCGCCGGAAAACGGCGAATTTTCGGTAGAAAAACTCTTTATTTCCCGGCCCTAGTAAAGAAAAATTAGATAAATCATTTTTCTAAATGTAGAAAAAAAATTCTTTAATACGCTATGTAGCCAGAATTCATGTTTTCTGGGTCCTTGATACCGAAAAATAGATCTGTCGAAGGCAAAACGTCTGTCTGTGGTCAACGCTAGCGCCTAAACCGTTCAGCCGATTTTCTTTCAAATTGATATTTCTCAATCATCTGAATGAATTCGTGGCTTTGAGAGTCAAATGGATATTTAGATTTTTGAGGGTACTTTACATGAAGCCTCAAAACTATTTTCAAAATTCTCTAAAAAAAAAAGTATCAATTTTTTTTATCAAACCTTGACCTCGAATAGCGTAAAAGTGCAAGCGTGCAAGTCTCGTGTTTGTTAAAACCCCAGATTTTTTGAAAATTGCACAAGCCCATTTTTTTTGGTATCTTCATACAAATTTAATATTGGAGATTTTTTTGATTAATGAAATCTGTTCTTTAAAGAGGGATATTTATATAAATTCCTGGGAAATTTTTCGAAAATATGATAACTTTCTTGTAATTTGGAGCGAAATATTGACAATTTTTTTTAAAAGAATAATATTTTTCTCAAAAACCGCTCCAAATTTTTTCTTTAAATTTTATACACGAATAGAAGAAGGAATACTTAAAAGAATAGCACGATTTGCGAAAATTGCAAATTTATAAATAATGCGTGAAAGTAAGTGCTGTTGTAACCCCCATTTTGAGTTGTGTTCATTTGACAATAAAGTTTACCAAATAATGGAATAGAGAGCGGTCAGAAAAGGCTTGTCGTGCAGCGACTTCAACGTCAATGGAGTCTTTATTTGAAAATGGAAACGTCGCGTGGTGCTCCGTTGTATTATTCCTTTTCTTGTTACTCTCGAAAGTACCTTACATGTGTCGTTATTTCTTTATATATAACTGCATTTAATATTTCACATTAGACACATTGGTTTCATGTACATTGTTTTATATTTTTGTTGTATTCATACATTTCACATCAGGCACAGATTATTGCAAAGGAATCGACGATCTGAATCACATTGCAACGCTGTCATTGACGAACAAAAGGTAGTGGATGGGCGAAAAGCCACTGCAGAGAAACAATTTGAATGCTCTGTACAATCATATTACTCCCATATTCCAGGCGAACTCTTCTCTGAACTTATTGCGTCCCTCGAATTGCATCCCTCTTCTTTCTCCAATTGAGGTTGATTCATAATTCATGACAATTGTCTCGAGACGTTCTGAAATTCATAATGTAGGTACAGTCGTCTCAAAAGATAGTGTGAAATGTGTTATGGAACCTTTCGTTCAAATTCAGGCAAATGCCACAGTTGTAGCATCTCGCAATGGATGGCTGTAGAGGGAATCCGGTCATCGGATCTGTCAATAGATTAAGAAACTTACAATAATACTTGAAGAGACTTACATACAATAAGTCAAAATTTTATATTCCGTCACTCGCGCGGCTCTTTGTAACACAAGTACTCGCCCGTTGGGCACCGTCCAACGCACACATTATGAAGTTTTGTTTTTTGTTAAAATCATTAATACACTTTTCTTATTTATCTGTGCTTATATTATAATTGAATACATTATGGGAAGAAACAATAAATAATTACAAACCATATTTGAAGCTTCTATTATATTTCCGTCACCCGCACGGGCATTTGTAGCTCGAGTACTTGCATTATTAAAATTTCTACATCTTCTAATCGTTACGTTTTTGCATAGTAACGAGATAAACGCATAAATACAACATTTGAAATATTAAACTTTCTCATATTACAGAAACAATATTTTGATCAAGAATTCCAGAACACTAATTCATACGTCAGTACTCGCCTGTTGGATTCTGTCAAAAAGGTACAACGATTTTACTTCAGGGTATGGCAACACAGTGCATAACAGAAATAAAAAAAATATTGATACCCTTCTCAGTCACCGTTCGAGGAATAGAAGAATTGTTTTTATTCGTGAAAAGCTAAAATTTCTTTTTTATTAGAAAAAAAAAACAATTTCTGTTTGACTCTATCCAAAGGCGCAAGTGACGGAGTATTAAGCAATTTAAAATGTCATGCAATTCAGCAAGGCGAAGTAAAACACACTACTTTGATACCAGAAATTCTGAAAAGTCTTTTCGTTCTGCTTGCGTTCGGAGGTTCTAAGGTTCGGAGATTTTAAGAGACAAAAATTCATTAAAATCACCTATCTCAACTCAAGGGCTTATCAAAAAAATTAATTTATTTTAAAAATATTTTTTTAACTCTATGTAATTATGTCTTTTCCCGTCTTACAAAGATACCCCTTGACTATGAAAAGGAAAAATCTGGAATTTAGCAACAAAGTATTTCTTATTATTTTCATTCTGTACTTCTTCAGAACGTGGTATTTTATGCAATTAACTTAATATCTTTGAGCTCTCTCACTTGCACCAAGTTGTTCTTTCTCTTCCTAATCTAGTACAGGAGACCTTCTCCAATGCCTACCACTTCTTCTCCGCATCCATAACACCAACGTACCCAAAACGTTTCATCACATTCACAGCGTTCATTAAATTCATATCCGACATTGCTACTATTGTTCCCTCCATGTCCACCATGCTCTCCACCATGCTACCCTTCATTAAACCCATCATGATCTCCATAAACGCATGCTTGACTTCAGTAACTTTCAACACTGATATTAATATTTGGAACTAGTCCCATTGTGGCCCACTACCACAATCACCATAACAGTTACTGTTTTGACCCACATTTTCCTCCACCACCATATCCTCCACACTCGCCTTGACCTCAATGTTTTCAGCATCCGTCATGAATGCCACTACCACCATGATTGCCACCACTGCTATGACTACCACCACCATGACATCCACCACCGCCGTAAGTGTTGTTTTATCCGCCTCCATAATCTCTATCGCCGCTGCCATAGCCTCCGCGTGCATTTCACACCAGCCTTAATCCCGTTGTCCACCACCATGATTGCCAAGAACAACGTCAAGAAAGTGATGAATGGAGTATTGGTGTAACTTTTTATTGTAGTATTTCCGACTGCCATTTTCTGAGTCGCCATGACTGCAACACACAGGTAGATTGGCTTTTTCAAAGTTGTCTATCATTTGATTAAAATGCTTCGAGAAATTCAATAATATCTTTAATCATAAACAGAATGTGTGTGTGACTTTTCCGAAAGTTTCTTCTGAGAGAATTATTTAAGCTAATTGGTCTTCCGTACATGTTTTGTTACGTAATGATTTCTATTCCAAAGCTTACCTCGAGTTAGAACGTCTACGCCACATAAACGTGGAGGAGGAAATATGGTGAAAATTCCACGCAGTTAAACAATACCCACGTTGCTGAAAAAACACTACCACCAAATTCTTGGTGTTTCGTGACGGCATATCATGTACCATCCGCAGAACCTAGTTCTTGTGTGGGTTAAGACAAACGTTTTTACTCACACTTCCTAAAGAATACTGGAATTATAGATTAAACAAATGAAAAGCAAAATTATTTTATTGGTTCAATTGTAAAGATGCAATAAAAATAGATATTGCCTTTTTCACGACTGAAAGTTAAAAAAAATAGTATAAAATGTGTTAATACAGCATTGCATCACGAAATTCATTTTATTTCTTTGAAAATACTTCATCAGGAAGACGACTATATATCAAAGTAACATTTTGAGAATGTCATTGTATAATTGATATATTGACATGTTCAACGTAAAATGTTGGGCAGTAGTTTTCATTTTTCGGAGAGACAATGGAGTTATTACTTCGAGTTGGGCAAGGAGTAACAGGCAATTAAAATCAAATTCGAAACTTTATGTACCAGGAAATTAAATCTTGGTAATTATCCATCATTTATCTTATTCCTAAACAAACAAAGATCATTCAATACCAATTAACTTTGTATTTTTTCACTCACGCACTAAAAAATCGCACACTAAAAAATCTTTTATCGAGAATACAAAAAATATTTACGAACATGAGATTTTACCAAGATTTAATTCTGAAGTAATAATTATGCATTCCACCCTGCTATAATTGTAATGTGTTTATTCTGGCGATTGAAAAAACAATTCATTGAATACTATTATAATTTATTTTTAAACAGTCTTTTTGTAACAGCTAAATGCATTTAAATTCTCAGATCAGTTATTCGTACGAGAAGTCGTCAGAACAAAGTTTCTGAGTTGCTTCTAGCAGAATATTTGTTTGCGATTTAATAAAAAAAAAACGACAAGACTCTCTAAATTCCTTAAGCAATGCTTTTCAAAATATAAACAAAATAAATCAGTGTCAATTAAAAAGTAAACACACGTTGATTCTATTTTTAGACATTGAAAATTCTTTTGATATACTTTGACTGACGGTATGTTATGTACAAACTACATTAGGTTGAATTTGCACAATATTTACAATAAATAATTAAAATTTTTATTTCGTACTACTTATTCAAAGTATATAAATTAATTAGGAACCACATGACGAATACACAGAATCAGCGTCTGTACCTCAGAGATTACGTACGTGGTTTTTGTTTTCTCGCCTTTCTACGTATTCGTAGTACATATATGTACTGTGGGAGTGCGGCGGAAAATCGGCAATTTTTTGACAGAAAACCTCTTATTGTCGGACCCTGGTATTGAAAATGTTGAAAAATCGTGTTCCTGTATTATGAAGTAAATTACTTCTTTTAAACTTCAATACATTTGTAAGAACAAAGAATTGAAATGATTGTTGACAGAGTTACTCAAGTTACAGATTTCGAAAGTTTTCGTGTGAAAATAAGCTGAAAATTGTACATTTTCAAAAATGCTCAAAAGAACTGTACTTAAATGTAATTCAAAATTTCACCCCGAAATTCCATTTAAAAATAGATTGAGCTCTTCTATGATATTATCAAAGTCTCGTTTCATTTCTAGATTCTATTTAGGGAACCAAACTTTTGAGTTTTGTTTTGTTTCTTTGAATTATATTTTTCGGTAAAACATAATTCTCTCAGTATAAATATTATAGGAAATAAAACGTAATTGTGGAGTTAAATGAGACAATCCAACAATTTTTTATTCTACAACACTTTCTGTTAAGTTATTTCATTTTGAGAAAATTGTTGGTTACTGAGAGTGATAATACGAGGTAGTCAAAAAAATTCCTGGAATTGGTCAAAATGTTTTTATTTATTAAAGGTATTGTAAATTAAATTAATTTAACTTCAAAATACTCCCGTCCTACTTTTCAACACTTTTCCCAACGTTCATATAATTAATTATTCGAAACGGTCCTGAAAGCCATTTCTCGATTGCTCCGTAAGCCGCCTGGTCGTATTTTCCATCGTCTCCTCAGAAATTGCGAATCGTTGCCCTTCCATTTTGATTTTTAGCCGGGGGAACGGGTAGAAAACGACCGGTGCGAGGTCGGGTTAGTAGGGAGGGTGTTCAAGAGTGGTAACATTGTGCTTGGTGAAGTAATGTTTCACCAGTAATGACCTATTGACTGGGGCATTATCATGGAGTAGGACCTAACCCTTTCCTTTCCATTTTTCTGAACGTTTCCTCCTCTTTGCATCTCGTGGGCGGCGAAGAACTGCCACGTAAAATTCTTTGTTGACAGTTTGACCATCTGGAATGATCATTTCGACAAGGGTCATTATTGTGTTCGAACGGTTGATACGAGGAACATGCTCGATGTTTTCGTCTTTGACGGAAGTGGACGGGCGGTCGCCGCGTGGATTATCTGCAGCACTAGCGCGACCTTCACGGAAACGCTTATTCCTCTCGTACACGACTTTTTTTTATCGCATCTCTCCCGAAGGCTATCGTCAACATCTCAAGAGTTTCAGATGGTTTCTGATTATCTTTGGCCCATCTCCGCCCTATACCTGTGTCTGTGATTGCTCTTGACCCATCCTGGTGCTACTACCGTTGTTCAGGATGCACGGAGGAAGTTCCTTAATTACACATATGTAATGATTCCGTCATGCAAATAAAATTGGTACTTACCCAAGTAACACAGATTAAACCCATAATGATGGAAAGTCGTTAAAGTATGACGTCATCATTTATATATTTATTTCATTGTTCACTGTGTATATATGATTTTGTTGACATGTGTAATTGGTTTAAAAATTGTAGAACCACTGATGATGGGAAGAGTGTTCCCGAAACACGTGACTGACTACATGTAATCACATTAAAATTACATTGTATACTATTGTGGTAGATATCTCATTCCCCCCAGATAATTTATCATGGAGTACCACAAAATCTCAGCTGCCACCACAGACTTTGTGGAAACTGATGGGGCCGTGAGTGTACAGCAGCAGCTACTCCAAAAAGGGAAGTGATAAAACTTTTTGACTTTTTTTGTTTTTGTGTAGCAAGACCAAATTTAAAATACATTGTAGGACAAAAATTGTGAGATTGTGGTTGGAGGCAACGCTTCCAACCACAAACGCAACGCAACGCAACGCTTTAAAGGGTTTAAAGGGGATAGCGAAATAAGATATGCAAATCTGCCCTCGGGGATAAACATTTTTTATGTTGAAAATCGTAATTTGAAACAATAAGTGTAAAAAACAAGTTTTTCGCCAGATTTAAATCAATTTACCCTGAGTACTTCGTACAAATGCAAAAATGTGTTATTTAGCTTCTTATAAAAGTTTAAAATTTTTAATCACATTAGACCTATGAAAATTGATTTAAATTATCATTGTACTTTTCTGTAGAAGATGTTTCGAGAATTTATTCAGGCATTTACATTCGATTACCCTTACAAGCAACAAAAAAGAAGGGAAAATAGAAAAAAAATCCTTCGTTTTTTAAGAATATTTCATGTTCTGACGCAAATCATAAAAAAGGCTAAATACAAATTGTAGCATTGTAAATTCTCTACAGTTTCCCAAAATTTCAACCTTTTATCTTATAATTTGCACTCGACAGTTTATTTATTTTCTTAAAATTAGGTTTTATTTTATTTCGTAGTTTTTTGTTTTATGTTTATTAGAAAAGATAAGAACGAAAACAAAATTGTAATAAAATAATAATGATAATAATAGAAATAATGATAATAATAAAAATAATGATAATAATGATAATCAAATGCAAGGATTAGACTTGTTTAGTCTGCTCCGGCTCCTGAAAACTGCTTACTCCACATCTCAGTGGTCTTCCCCCATTTTTTCTCCCTTTTGGCTTGTAGTTCAAGGTAACTTTGACTATTCTTTCTTCGGGCATTCTTAATACATGATTTTTCCATTTTTCTCTATATTATTCAATAATATCACTCACACTTAAAATTTTTAGTTTGTTTCTAATTTCTTCACCCTTCTTGTGATCAAGAAGTATATACCTGCAATGGTTCGAAGAAACTTCCTTTGAACTGATTCTAATTTTCTAATTTGGTCTTTAGTTAATGTTCAATACCCTGTTCCGTATAAAAGCATAAGTAGGTACATCTTTTTGTAAAGTTTCATTATAGTTTCTTTTCTAACTTTAAAAACAAGTTCGAGTTATTGTGTCACAGAAGTGTCTGTATCTATTTAATTTTAATATTAATTGGTAAGGATAATATTATAATATATTGTAATTTGAATGTTGAATGCATTAAGATTTTAACTTAATTTAAATTATGGGAAACTGTAGGGAATTTACAGGACTATAATTTGTATTTAGCCCTTTTTATGATCCACGTTAGAACATGGAATATTATTCAAAAACTAAGGAAAAAAGGAATTGTTTCAATTTTTTTTATTTTTGTTGATTGTAAGGTTCAAATCAGATATAAATGCTTGAAAAAATTCTCAAACATCTTTATCATCTACAGAATATCCAAAGGATAATTTAAATCAATACTCATAGACGTAATGTGGTTAAAAAAATAAACTTATATAAGATGCTAAAATACGCGTTTTTTATTTTTACTACGTATTCAGGACAAATTGATTTAAATTCGCCGAAAAAATGTTTTTTTATTCTCCAATTACGATTTTTAACATAAATTTATATTCTGTGGACAGACATGACTATCTCGTTTCGCTACCCCCTCTTCAAGGCAAAATGTGAAGCCGTTTTTGAGAATGTCTTTTGAGCCTTTTTGAAAATGCGCATTTTGGAGATGGTTTTTATTTCAAAATTTTAGAGATATCGAGAAACACAGTATGGATGTGAACAGTTAATGGTGAAGACCTCGAGCAAACGCTATCAGTTCTAAAGAAGCTAATAAGCAGTTGAAAATTTAATTTCTACTCAAGCGTCGATATTTCCTGTGGTCGACCTTGGGTTGACAGACAAGTGACACCTCCGCGTGTCGTTCGATCATTCGATTATGTCATCTTCCGGCAGGAGGCGAACAATCCATAATGATGGAAATTTTCTGTTGTGCATTTTATTGCCTATTTCTGTTGCTTGTTACTGTTGCTGCTGCAAATACTGTTGCATATTGCTAGCTCCTCGAACCTTAATCTCTTACGTGTTTTTTGCTTTAATCCAGGGGTATCCAAACTTTTTTTTTTACAGAGGGCCGGATGGAAAGTTTTAAAGAGCCTCGAGGACCAAAAATTAAATTTCATGGTTGGATATACCTATTTGTTAAATTAAATTTTAATTGAAGAACGACAAAACAGTTAACACTTCCCTTATTAATTCTTAAATTACATATGGGCATATGAGCATACGATTCCGACATAATATTTGTAATAACTAATACACATTTAGGGCTAGAATTTTAGATTTTCAAACTTTTGATTACAGAAAACTCTTTTCTAAAATAGAAAAAAACGTAATTTGAACCACGTACCTTCAATGAGAGTAACGAAATTGCTTTTTAGACTCTAAGAATAAGTTAATGTTCGTGTAGGATTCACAATGGTACGACACTCATGACATGGCTAGGACGTGGGACAAAGAGTGTGTAAAAAAAGGAAACCAGATTTCTATACCTAGCAAAAAACGTTATTCCGTGTGTCACGATTAAATTGAGTTAGAATATACAATGGATTGACGGGCCACTTAGAATACTGCCGAGGGCCGCATGTGGCCCGCGGGCCGTAGTTTGAAGACCCCTGCTCTAATCGAAAATGTTTGCGTGATAGTATTTAGCGGAATATTCTTAAATATTGTTGCACATAAAGCTCGAGCCTTGTGAAATACAAAACAAAAAATTAAAGCAGTTTACTCATTTCATGACTGCTTTACTCTGCACCACTCAGTCTCTCTCGTAGAAAATAAATTGAACAGTTTTGATGTTAATAACTTAATTAACCTCCCTTTCACGATGAATGAAAGTAAGCTTGTAAATATTATGACACTTCTTTGCAGATTAATTCTATTTTTCAGCTATTTTGTTCAGTTTCTCTCGAGTCAGCAATATTGTTAATCGTTGACATTTTCTGGAAAACACTGTGTTAGATCTGCAGTGCATGCTGCTGCGCTAAGGTAACTGTGCAGCTATACAGAAGTAATTGTCAATGTGACATTAAAATAGAGAACAATGTAGATATTGTTCCCATTAGTAAAGAGCAAATAATCATAGACGTTTGCTAGGTTTAGAATGCGAAGTGAATTTCTTTGAGAAGGGTGATCACTCATGGAGATCGGAACGTGGTTGTCAGAAATAATTTGGATGATTCCTCTTCTCGTAATATCAAGCGCTATCACTTCTAGACACCAACGCTTTTCGCGGTAATCATATTGTGCTTGTGCACTTATGTATGTACACTATTGTCACCGGTTTCTTACTATACATAGTTAGCAATGAGTTTTATAAGCTGTAAAACCGGCTTTACTTGATGGCATTGCCGAAAGAATCGAACATCATTAACTTAGAGTTGGTGAAAAAGGTTATTTCTAGAGGCGAGTTACCGTTCATTAGCACAGGAAGTCGCCTGTCCCTACTAAATGATAATCTGAAATGGAATAACCCCCCTGTAAATTGCGGTTGATGGTGGTGGCATACTTAACTATTGCATTGTAGCTTGAAGGATCGATGGAATAATGTTACATTGAGAAACGATATCGTGCATGTCTCTAATCAAGCCCTAAGCGTATTTCAAATGTTCTAGACTATTTTAACCAACTCATTGGTAATGAAATTTAAAAATTGTGCACAAGCTTGAAGGCTCGATGGAATAATGTTAGGTTGTGGAAAGATATCCTCGCGTATTTCTCTAATAAAGCCCGAAGCATATTTCAAATGTTCTAAGGTATTTTAAGCAATTCACTGTAAATGAAATTTCTCAACCTGAAACAAGTCACTTTCGGAGAAAAAGCATAAAATAATTGAAAATAATGCGCACAAAAATGTAAAAATATTAAAATTCTTTGACTTGAATCCTTTTTAATATAATACTAGCATTGTAATTTTGTGTCAGTGATGTGTCAGTTCCCAGTGATCTATAGAGCCAATACTGATATGGTCACCTGATCAACTGAGAAATACATCAAAGACTCTAATACAACACTTTATCATCGAGTGAAATTTAACTTTGTAACTTTTGCAAATTAAACCCGGTCGACAATGTATTTAGTCTTCTGCGAATCACTTTATCAGTCTTACTAGGGCAATGGTTTCTGACGCCCCTTATGCAAGCATATTTACATTGAGTAGAACAAAGAAAAAAGAAAGAAACAGGAAATGAAAAGTGTGATCCGCACAGTTATGAGAAAACAGCCATAGGAAGGTAGGAAGTCTGAAGTAGTTTCCTTAGGATGTCGCGGCCGCATAGGCTTTCCGGTTAACTAGTTGGAACGTGACGTAAAGTAATCGGCGCTCTTTAGGCGTCATTGTAGCACTGATGTATTTACATGGTTGACACTGGGTGCTAGGATTGCCATGGAAACATCAATTGTAGGCGTCGTTTGTTCTCAGCGAAGCCTCTGTTTCGTAACAGGTCTCGTCATGCTAAGAACACGTGGAGGACTCGTCGATACAACGTCGGTCACCTGAGAATGGCTCGTGTTTATGAAAATGACCAGAGAGCGCACGCCACCTTTCAGTTGTTTCATGCGTCTACAATTTGTGACGATTGCTTCGTGTTTGAGCGAGTAGCGACCATTTTTAATGCTTTGTGACCGTCTTTATCAAGAGAAATTATGAGAAATAAGAGAGGCGTACTGAAACAAAGCTTTTAAAAAATGCTATATATTTTGATTGCGTTACTCAATATTCGCTTGAGGGACACTTACATCTTTTGTGATTGAAAAGCTGAATTCGTCGGGTAACATCTCCATAAAATTATGTAGTAAGATTTCATATCCTTATTTTTTAAAAGCAAGGCGAATTTCGACTTCAAAATTCGTGTCATAATCCCATTAAAACATCATTAAAATTCAACATTTCCCCCCTCCACTATCAATCAGTCCAGAATTTCTTCCACCTAGTCTTGAGCGTACTATTGACAGACTCTTTAAATATTTGAGGCGTCAATTATTTTGCATGCAGATCATTTGGTTATTTAACTGTTAATGTGCTAGTTTCAGAGCTATATTGCGTTGTGACATTCCTTTTCATTATCCTTTCTAATTTCAAGTACAAATCACTTTTTCTTCATCTAACATACTATAACTAAATGCCTTTGAATTAATATTTCTACCATTTGTATTGACTGGGAAGACGCCATAATAAAACTAGTGGTGCTACTACAGCACAGACTTTCTCGAACCATTAGTAACAGTTTCGCAGTATTATACTATAGCAATTTTTGTGCTAACATTTTAGACATCACTTCAACCAGCGGTGCTACAACAGTACGTTCTTACGCGAATTATATTTATAAGGCTTACGTAATATTAATATATACTTTCTACTTTAACCCGAAAAAAATTGTCATCCGCAAAAAAATTTGACCACGCTGGGAACCGAACTTGAGTATTTGCATTTAGCCAGCGGTTAGCCACCAGTTCTCGAGTCACCTACGTCGACATAGTTTTCCAGCCGTTTACAACAAAAGTTTAACATGTGAAATTTCCGAAAATTCGACGTTTTAATAAAAATCGAACGAGTGCAAGTAAAAAAATACGAACAAGTTTGCGTATTTGAGAAAATCTTGTTTACTTAATTTTTAAAAGTCGTCTCCATTTCACTGAAAATAGGCAAAAAACTACACTAATTTACAAACATTTTTCATGAAATTATTTTAAGATATAATTTTGAAGAATAGTTCTCAAAATGCTCTTAAAAATTTTAAAATTGTAGATCTAGGAAGACCTCGAAATAATTTTTAACTTTTGCAATTTTCGAAAATTCCGGGAGTTCAACGACTGCAACATCAGTCAGATCGATTGAGAAATATTAGTTGTAGTAAAAGGTACTATCTCTGGTTTAGGATTAAGGGTTGTTCACAGACAGATATCAGGCAGAATGCCTCAAACTAATTTCTCGGTATCAAGAATCCACAAACTGTTAAGTACAGTAATTTGTACGGACTGCAAAATAGTTAGCAAAAGACGAAGAGGGAGACCTAAAAGATCTAAACATCACCAAGTATACAGAGATGATGAGGATAGCGGAGAGTAAAATGTCAAGACGGGAGCAATAAGGTACTTTTGCCTTTAGGTTGATGATGATAATGATGATGATGAAGATTCACAATCTTTCAAAACGTTGTACCGTCTTTGGTGGCTTAGAGCATCAACTGATGTCACTGCAACGGATAGTGGCAGGAGTTTGGACACTAGCTACGTAACTAGCTCGAAACTAGCTACTGTCTGTAAGACAATTACGAGCGACGATCGTAAAGCGACTGGCTGCTCTGATCGGTGGTTTTCCGTGATTTATCTGAGAAATATCAGGCGAAAGCCGGAGCAGTGCCCTAAGAAACGGACCACGGACCGCAAGCGATCTTTCCTTCCTTATCCTTCTCCTATCCACACCCCTTACTTACACTTTCACTTACACGCACTACACTACCACACATGCCGGGAGACCAGTAGGGAGCTTAGAGCTTGTCCCGGCGGTGCCCCGTTGGTGGGTGATACCTGGTATATCGACATTAATAGACGCGATGGCAATCATTTTCATGTAACGTTACGAGACTCGACTAATAAAGTACTTCCAACTGATAATAAGACTTTGCACATTACATCATATCTCAATCCGTTAATAAATTCAGATCTCGGCCCATATTTACTATCAATGTGACAGAAGTGCAAGGTCGTTACTAATATTTCTAGTAGTTGAACGGGTAAAATTTCAAAGGTCGAAAGGAGAATGTGCTTCAATACGCCTCAAAAACATATTTTGTAGCGATTTACAATAAAGCAGCCTTGATGAATTCAGGTCCCTCAAAACTGATCTGACTATATAACTATTCTGACTGTAATTATGCAGTCAAGAATGAAATTTACATCTATTTACATGCATTTACAAGACTGCAGTGAAACTCTGTAGAACAGCTCGGGGAATGTGTGCCAAGTCAAAGGATTATTGAAGGAAATAACGTACAAATCTGTAATAACATAAATGAGCTTGGCACAATAAGCAGTTAAAACAAACCCGGCACAGCAGGCGACCTGCAAATCGTAATGTTAATATCTTGACATTGCTCGAAGTGAGTTCCATCTTGTTACTCCTTGTAAATATGATAAAGACATTAATAAGATAAGACACTATTTTTCGAAAACTGAGATGTTAACTTTTATGAATAGTGAGAGGTTTGGTGCGTCTTATCTTGCTTTTGCCCCAAACCCTTCACATATAAACTTATTCGTGGGGTTACTGTGTGCATTTTAATAAACATAACTAGTAACTTGTAAGACAATTTATTGATACGACAAAAAACTTTTCATGACATTTTGAAATGACAATTCGAAATGCTTTTACTGGAAGTATGTGTAAGGTAACTGAAAATTTCTTTTAATAAAAATGTCATTGAAAGTTACATTTGACATTTCTATAAATTGTCTTACAAATCTCTAGTTAAGTTTCAAAATGTCCGCAGTAACCTCAGGAACACGCTTATATTTGAACACATACATATTTTCTCTGTCTGTTGTACGAATAAACCTTGTTAGTAACTTGGGATAAACAACGATAATCTTTTTGAAATAAAACTTTTAAAAATATCTTCATGTGACCGCTAGTCAAACTTTAAGGGCAGGCGTTAGAGTTCCAAGTGTTCAAAAATCAGATTTTAGTTGTTGTTTTTTTTTACAGTTTTTGAATGCTCAATGTCTACTTTGTATGGATCAGAGAGATTATTGTGCCGAAAGAATTTTAAAAGGTTTAAATGGCCAACCAAACGTCTGGGTGTCCTAGTGCCACGCCCACATCTAATGCCATGTTGCTTCAGTTTCGTAACTTTTCAATTTTCTGCTTTCTGTTTGAGACCGAATTTTTGTTTTCAGATTATAAGTTGGTAGCTCTGTAGTCACTATGTTTTGATATGATTTAGGCGGTTTTTGTGATTTTGAGTGCTTTTTACGGTGTAGTGTTATTAGTTATTCCAGTTTACAATGAGGTGAAACCGGTTTTCAAGAAGAGAAAAGGAATTGGTGGAAGAAGAACATGATGGAAGAGGAATGAAGAAAGTGCGGAAATTAATGTTTCTTTTAGTGAAATGGTGTTAGTTTGTAGGAGACACCAGTGTGACCAAAAATAAATACGTCTACTGGAAGTGCTTTCATAAGAAAACTGTTTAGTAATGCCAATCTACATAATGACATCGATACAAAAATAATAGCAGTAATTTTATTATCTCTTTTAGGTATTTTATAATGCAATCAGTTTGCAAAGAGTAAACATTTCAACACTGCAGACAGCGTTGATTATTATGAGGACATCTCTATAAGGAATGGACTTTAACTTTAAATTCATTTTCTTGAAATTTTATATTTTTGTGCAAATTGCAATTTTCTCAGAAACTATTAACAAGATAATCTGATATTTTTCCCTTATTTAAGGCGTATAATAGCCTATTTTATGAGTTATTTTAAACTAAGTTTAGATACATTAATTTAATAATATATCTTACAAAATACTGTGGCAAACACAAACAAATTTATCTGTGGCAGAAAAATGTTCAATATTTTAAAAAAATCTACAGAAAATGTTTTTTGAAATATGAACTTGAAAATAACTCATTAAATGTAAAATACTTCTAAATACATGTATGAAGTATTTGGTTGCTGTAATGCTAATAGTTAATGAGAAAAATGTACTTAAAGTTACTGAATTCAACATGGCGAGGATAGGGCTTAAAACCTTCCCTTAATGCACCACCACGTCGTACGCCAAAAATGTGCCTCTAAAATTCCTTTGCAGACAAAACATGTGAGTAAATTAGTAAAAGAATATTTGTCTTCCTAATGAAGCAAGGACGTAGCCTTAGCGGCCCCGAAATGTGGCGGTGGGCGTCAGAGCCTCCGTAAGGGTTCTTGGCACGCAGATCGGCCGCGTGGAGTG